>SJYX01019907.1:58377-118928 GCA_006410675.1 Oreotragus oreotragus
TCACAGTTCACATACTGTTGAAGCCTGGCTTGGAGAATTTTGAGTATTACTTTGCTAGCATGTGAGATGAGTGCAATTGTGTAATACTTTGAACAATCATTGGCATTGACCTTTTTTGGGATTGGAATAAAAGCTGACCTTTTCTAGTCCTGGGGCCGCTAGTCACTAATCATCAGGGAAATGCAAATTAAAACCAGAATGAAATATCACCTCATACATGTCAGAATGGCTATTATGAAAAAGACAAAAAATAGCAGGTTTTGGCAAGGATGTGGAGAAGAAGGTTCATTTGTGCACTGTCAGTAGACATGTAAATCGGCATAACCACTATAGAAAACATATGGAGGGTCTTAGAAAAATAGAAGTGCCAAATAATCCAACATTCTACTGCTGGGTGTTTTTCCAAAGAAAACAAAATATGAAATCAAAAATATATATGCACCCCTACATTGACTGCAGAATTATTTACAGTAGTCAGGATATGGAAGTAACTTTAATATCCATCTATAGATGAATGAATAAGAATACATNTGTGCACTGTCAGTAGACATGTAAATCGGCATAACCACTATAGAAAACATATGGAGGGTCTTAGAAAAATAGAAGTGCCAAATAATCCAACATTCTACTGCTGGGTGTTTTTCCAAAGAAAACAAAATATGAAATCAAAAATATATATGCACCCCTACATTGACTGCAGAATTATTTACAGTAGTCAGGATATGGAAGTAACTTTAATATCCATCTATAGATGAATGAATAAGAATACAAGATATGTATACAATGAAATATTATTCAGCTATAAAAAAGAATGAAATCTTATTTGTGATAATATTTATGGACCTAGAGGGTACTCTGCCAAGTGAAATAAGTCAGACATAAAAGACAAATATCATATGATTTAACTTATATATAGGCTCAAACAAAACAAATGATCAAACAGAACAGACCCACAGACACAGAGCAAAAATTAGTGGAGTCAGAGGGGAAGTTGGGGGAGGATGAGTGAAATTGGTGAGGGTGAATAAAAAAGTACAGACTTCACGTTACAAAATAAGTCTGGGGAGGGGTAAAGTATAGCATATAGTCAATAATATTGTCAAAACTTTGTATGTTGGCAAATGGTAACTGTCTTAGGCAAATAGCAGCGGCAGTTTTGTAACATATAAAATATACTAATGAATATACACTAGGCTGTATTGTTGTTCAGTTGCCAAGTCATGTCCGACTCTTCGCAACCCCATGGACTGCACACCCCAGGCTTCCCTGTCCTTCACTCTCTCCCAAGCTCCTGTCCATTGAGTCGATGATCCCATCCAGCCACCTCATCCTCTGTTTCCCCTTCTCCTACTGCCCTCAGCCTTTAGAAGAGTCAGAGTCTTTTCCAGTGAGACAGTCCTTCGCATCAGGTGGCCAAAGTACTGGATCTTCAGGGTCAGCACCAGACCTTTCAGTGAATATTCAGGGTTGATTTCCTTTAGGATTGATGGTTTGATCTCCAGCACCACCTATTAAAGCAACAATTCTTCAGAGCTNTGCTAAGTTGCTTCAGTCATGTAAGAAGATGTGTATAAGAGACAGGTACTGGATCTTCAGGGTCAGCACCAGACCTTTCAGTGAATATTCAGGGTTGATTTCCTTTAGGATTGACTGGTTTGATCTCCAGCACCACTTATTAAAGCAACAATTCTTCAGAGCTCAGCTTTCTTTATGGTCCCACTCTCACATCCATACATGACTACTGGAAAAACCATAGCTTTGATCACATGAATCTTTGTCAGCAAAGTATTGTCTCTGCCTTTTTATACGCTGTTTAGGTTTGTCATAGCTGTTCTTCCAAGGAGCAAGCATCTTTCAATTTCAAGGCTGCAGTCACCATCTGCCACGATTCTGGAGCCCAAGAAAATAAAACCTGCCACTGTTTCCACTTTTCCCCCATCTATTTGCCTTGAAGTGATAGGACCAGATGCCCTGATCTTAGTTTTTTGATTGTAGAGTTATAAGCCGGCTTTTTCACTCTCCTGTTTCACCCTCCACAAGAGGCTCTTTAGTTCCTCTTCAATTTTTGTCATTAGAGTGGTATCATCTGCATATCTAAGGTTATTGCTATTTCTCCCAGCAATCTTGATTGCAGCTTGTGCTTCATCCAGCCCAGCATTTCACATCATGTTCTCTGCATATGAGTTAAATAAGTAGGATAACAATATACAGCCTTGACATATTCCTTTCCCAATTTGGAACCAGTCTGTAGGTCCATGTCCATTCTAATGGTTGCATCTTGACCTGCATACAGATTTCTCGGAAGGCAGGTAAAGTGGTCTGGTATTCCTTCCACAGTTTGTTGTGATCAATCAAAGGCTTTGACATAATCAATAAAGCAGAAGTAGATGTTTTCTACTTCTGCTTGTAGATGTTTTCATGTAAGGACCAAACATTTCTGGTGTATTCATTTCTGTGTCCTTAGTGTGTAAGTGCAAAAGCCGCTCAGTCGTGTCTCACTCTTTGCGACCCCATCAACTGGCCATGGAATTCTTCAGGCCAGCATACTGGAGTGGGTAGCCTTTCCCTTCTCTGGGGGATCTTCCCAACCTAGGGATCAAACCCGGGTCTCCTGCACTGCAGGAAGATTTTTTTAACAGCCGAGCCACAAGAAAAGCCCTTAGTGTAGTCATATTGTATGTGTGTGCACGTGGTCAGTCCTGTCCGACTCTCTGTGACCCTGTGGACTGTAGCCTGCCGGGCTCCTCTATCCATGGGATTTCCCAGGCAAGAATACTGGAGTGGGCAACCATTTCCTCTTCCAGGAAATCTTCCTGACCCAGGGATTGAATCTGCATTCCCTGCCTGCATCTCCTGCATTGACAGGTGTATTCTTTATCACTTGAACACCTGGGAAGCTCAGAGTCATGTTAGGGACAAGTGCTACTGGAGAATAGGCTTAATTTTATGGCTTTAGTCATAAGTCATGGTATATTCACCGTTTGTGAACTCTTCCTCCTGCCTCTCGGATCACCTGGCACGGCTTCTGCAGGGCCCGTCCAGTGGATGGGTCCTGCATCTGCAGCCCGCATCAGTGCAGCGGATGCCAACTCTCCTCCCACTTCCACTCCCCCACCATTGTCCGCATAGTTTGCTCCTGTGATGCCACCGTGCTGGCTCCGATTCTGATCCTTGAGCGTCGCCCACTTTCCCAGCCTCAGGGCCTTTTCACTAACTGCTGCCGTAGCTGAGAGAGCCTCTCCCAGATCTTCACAGGCCGTTCCTTGTCATCCTTCAGTTCTCAGCTCACACACGTACCACGATGCCACCGGGGTATTCTGAGGACCACTGGTGGGGAGCAAGCATCCTGAGCACCGTGCAAGGGAAGCCAGGGGCGGGAGGCGCCCCATTTCTCTCTGCCACACCTTCCTGCACACCTGTCCTCAAAGAGGGCTGCCCAGCTTCTTTCAGTGCATCTCCTTTGTGGCCCCAAGCACAGCCTTCAGAGACAGTGCCTCTCACTTGGGTGACTTCTTCATTGCGGGCCTATCCTGTTCGAACAAAAGCTCCGTGCAACCTTCTCTGGCCTGTTGAGTGTCGTGTCCTCAGGCACTAAGCCTGTGCCCGATGTAGAACAGTGCTCAGTCGGTGTTTACTAAGTGATGAGTAGTTTTTCCCAGGTGATGTTCTTAGAAACAAGCCTACTGCCAGGCGCCCATCTGTGTATGTGAACAGCTCGGGCCTCATCCCCTGAAACGGTTTCCCTGGTTGACACANAGCCATGTAAAGTAACATATTCACATGTTCTGAGGGATTAGGACATGGACATCTTTTCAGAGACGGGTTCATTCCCTCTGCCTGTCACAGGTTGTCAGAAGGAAGAAAGTTACTTAACTTCTAGTTTATTTTCTTATGTACAAGCTTTGGACAAAACAAGGCTATTTGGAGGAGTCAAATAAGACAATGTATATAAAATTCTTGGCCTGTAACGGGGACTGACTGCCTTTTGGGTAGCTCTGGTTTATCAGCTGTTTGATCTTAGTTAACAGCATTCTCCTCTTCAGTGCCATCATCTTCCTCTATAAAATGGGGAAAAGAATGGCAACCATGAGTTTACTAGCATGGATATCCATTTAATCTAGCATAGTTTATTAAAGGACTATCTTTTCTTTCCTGCATTTCAAAGATACTTTGCGCCTTTGTTATAAGTCTAGTAACCAAAACAATGTGTGGATCTACGTAGGAATTCTCTTCACGTTCTGTGCTTTGTGTGTATATTCTGTGCCAGTTCCACACTTCAATTACTAGTGCTTCAAATAACTATTGTTACCTAGTAATATATTCTCCAACTTTGTTCTTTTTATTTGAGTTTATCTTGGCATTTTGCATTTTCACGAGTATTAGAATCAGTTTGTCAGTTTCTTAAAAAAAAAAGACACTTGCTGGTATTTTGATAGGGATTCCATTGAATCCTTAGATAAGTTTGAGAGAAGGAGACGTCTTTACTACATTGAAGCTTCTAATGCACAAACATGGATTATTTCCTTTTATTTATTTGTATCTTTTAAAATTTCTCTTTGTAATATCTATAGTTCTCTGTAAAACTTTATCTGTTGCTAGTTATCCCATACATATGATTGTTTATGTTGTTATAAATAATAATATGATTATATTTCCTTTTTATCGTTCTTGGGTCTTGCTTGCATGAGAAATGCAACAGAAATTTGTATATTGACCTTGTATTCAGCAATTTTTCTAAGTTCACTTAATAATTCTATTAATTTATAGATTCTTTTGGATTTTTACATAGTTTTAGTTCCTCACTTCTAAATTCCATGTTGTTTGCTTCTTTTATATGCCTTATTTCATTAGTCAGGATTCCTTTACAAAGTCAAATAGGAGCAGTGATAGCTGACATATTTGTACATTTCTACACAGCAAGAGGAATTTTTCAGAATTTTATCATTAAGATATTAGACATAATACCAAATCAAGAGAGTTTCCTACTATTTGTAGTTTGCAAAAGTGTTAAAAAATTAAGAATGAGATGTTTTTTCACAGAATTAGAAAAAATAACTCTAAAATTTGTATGGAAATACAAAAGGCCCCAAATAGCCAAAGCACTCTTGAGAAAGAACAAAGCTGCAGGTATCATGCTCTTTAAATTCAAACTATCCTACAAAGCTATAGTAATCAAAACAGTATGGTAATGGCACAAAAACAGACACACATAGATCAATGGAACAAGCTAGGGAGCCCATAAATAAGTCTACACTTAATGGTCAATTAATCTATGATAAAGGAAGCAAGAATATAAAATGAGAAAAAGTCAATGAAGCAGAAGTAGATGTTTTTCAGGAATTCCCTTGCTTTTTCTCTGCTCCACTGGATATTGGCAGTTTAATCTCTGGTTCCTTTGCGTTTTCTAAATCCAGGTTGTACATGTGGAAGTTTTCAGTGCACCTATTGTTAAAGCCTAGCTTGAAGGATTTTGAGCATTATTTTGTTAGCATGTTAAATGAATGCAGTTGTACTGCAGTTTGAACATTCTTTGGCATCACCTTTCTTTGGGATTGAAAGGAAAACAAATTTTCCTGTCCTGTGGCTACTGCTGAGTTTTCCAAATATGCGGGCATATTGAGTGTAGTTGCTGACATATTAATCATTTAGAATTTTAAATAGCTCAGCAAGAATTCCATCAGTCTTCCCAGGTGGCACCAGTGGTTAAAAAAAGAAAGAAAGAAACCCATCTGCCGATTCAGGAGACATAAGAGACATGGATTCAGTCCCAAGGTCAGAAATAAACCCTGGAGGTGGGAATGGAAACCCACTCCAATATTTTGCCTGGGTAATGCATTGGACAGAGCAGCCTCAAGGGCCGTGGTCCATAGTGTGGCAAAGAGTCAGACACCCTAAAGCAAGTTAGCGTGCATGCACGCAGAATTCCATCACCTCCACTCACTTTGTTCATAGGAATGCTTCCTAAGTCCCACTTGACTTTACACTCCAAGATGTCTGGCTCCAGATGAGTGATCACACCATCGTGGTTATCCAGGTCATTAAGATGTTTTTGTTTCAGTTCAGTTCAGTCGCTCAGTCATGTCCAACTTTTTGTGACCCCATGAATCACAGCACACCAGGCCTCCCTGTCCATCACCAACTCCTGGAGTTCACTCAGACTCATGTCCATTATGTCAGTGATGCCATCCAGCCATCTCATCCTGTCGTCCCCTTCTCCTCCTGCCCCCAATCCCTCCCAGTATCAAAGTCTTTTCNCACCACGCCAGGCCTCCCTGTCCATCATCAACTCTCAGAGTTCACTCAGATTCACATCCATCGAGTCAGTGATGCCATCCAGCCATCTCATCCTCTGTCGTCCCCTTCTCCTCCTGCCCCCAACAGTAGCTACTGTAAAAAATAAATCCTTAAATTTTAGTGGTTATTTCCTTGTCAAGTTAAGTATTCAGTGCAGGGGTTCCTGGTAATTGTACTGCTTTCTCCTCTATGGGGGTTTTATGTTTAACCTTCTTGCTCTGTCATCTCCCAGGGCATTAGAATCCTCTATTTCAGCTAATAGACAAAGTATCACTCATCCCTTTCTCAGATCCCATTGACCAGAACTTAGTCAAATGGCATACTGCTGCTGCTGTCACTTCAGTCGTGTCCAACTCTGTGAGATCACATAGAGGACAGCCCACCAGGCTCCCCCGTCCCTGGGATTATCCAAGCAAGACCCTGGAGTGGGTTGCCATGTCCTTCTCCAATGCGTGAAAGTGAAAAGTGAAAGTGAAGTTGCTCAGTCGTGTCCGACTCTTGGTGACCCCATGGACTGCAGCCCACCAGGCTCCTCCGTCCATGGGATTTTCCAGGCAAGAGTACCTATGTTCAAAGGGCTATTGGAAACATAGCCCCTAACCATATAGCCACATCTTAGTGACAGCTTTATGCTGGAGTGGGAAGGATTCCATTTCTTCTGTGGACAACTAGCTCCTTCTACTATAGTCAAGTTTGTAAATCAGTGGACACAACAGCACTCAAATTTCCTTCTGGATAAGATCAACTGAGTATATGTCTGAAAATAAAGACTTCTTGAAACTCTGAAACTAGAGTCTATATTCTAAATGTTAGTCCACAGGACAGGAAAAAAAAAAAAAAAGAATGCACAAGTTTATCTCTCACCTAAATTTTCCAAAATTTGGATGCTGGAGCATTCATTACCATCACTCTTTGTTAATTCCCTTATTTTTGAGCAAGTGTATGGCAAAAATCTTTCAAATGAAAAGGAAGTATGTTTTAAAATCATTGTTTATTCCAGACTTTTCATCAGAATGAGCTTCCTTGTTCTTCAACGCATGTAGATTATGTGGTATTTTTGAATATAATGTTCTTATTGAGTGTTAATTGCATGCACCTACAGCTTTCAAAGAAGTGATAAGTAGATACTGTCAAACTGATAACAGCCAGTCTTCTCTCTAACATTATGCATGTGTTAATTTATAAGGTGCATTAGCAGAAACTTCACAAAACCTTTATTTTTGGACTACTTGATGATGTGAGTGAAGAAAGAAAAAATGTAGATATACTGCTCTTATTTAAAATGTTATAATAAGGCAATGGGCAAGAGTGTTGTAGCACAGAGATTTTTACTGATAGAAGCTTTTTACCAATTTGCCCTAATTTCTTGATCTTTTCAGAGTTAGCACAGAAGTCTAGGCAAACCCTGAAAAATCTCTGTCTAAATGTATCTTCTGTTAATTTTCTTTCTCATTTGGAAAGATCCCATGTAACTATAGTTAAAAGCATATCCAAAGCACTCAGTCAGCCATTACATTCTTGTGTAACATCACAGAGTCCCATGAGATGGGTATGGTTAGTGTAGCCCAGGGCATCAAATTTACAGGTGAGTCTAATATTAGAGTGTATAGTATCCCTGTTGAGAACTTGCAAAACCAATACAGTATTGTAAAGCAAAATAAAGTAAAAATAAAAATTAAAAAAAATTATTATAATAACTATANTTGGGAAGATCCCCTGGAGAAGGGAAAGGCTACCCACTCCAGTATTCTGGCCTGGAGAATTCCATCGACCGTATAGTCCTTGAGGTCGCAGAGCATACACAACTGAGTGACTTTCACTTTGAAATTCATGTAACATCTTAAGACATACCCTTTTATCCTCTGAGGAAGAGGCTCTGTATAGTGTTCTTGCATCTTAGATCTTAACACAAAGGTCACCTCTTTATATGATGTTACATAATATTTCAATAATGAGTGAATGAACATATGAAAAATACATGCATTTAAAAATATCTAGTGATTCCATTCGGCTTCCCTCGTGGTGCAGATGGTGAATAATCTGCCTGCAAAGTGGGAGATTTGGGTTCTATTCCTGGATTGAGAATATCCTCTGGAAGAGGGCATGGCAACCCACTCCAGTATTCTTGCCTGCAGAATTCCCATGGACAGAGGAGCCTGGCGGGCTGCAGTCCATGTGGTTACAAAGCGTCAGACATGACTGAGTGACTAAACACAATGATCCCATTATTTTCAACACTCATATGATTTCTACTTAGTGAGGTTTAAAGTAATGTGAAAAATGGTTCGGGGATGTTTTGGAGTTCAATTTAAGGTGTGTTCGAAAGTACAGAATGTTTATAACAAGAGATTTTTGTTAAAAATGACAAAGGAAATCACTTAGCTATGGTTCCTTTTCCTACAAACTAATCTCTTCCTTCTTTTTCTTTTGAGCTCCTATTTTAAATTCTGTCACAGCATACATTTATTTCAAAAAGTAGCATTCATTTTATGGGAAACTTTACAGTGTTCTGCCTTTTCCTTTTCTTTCTAAGGATTTATTTAATCCAACATGTATATTTCTATGGAGAAGGCAATGGCACCCCACTCCAGTACTCTTGCCTGGAAAATCCCTTGGACGGAGGAGCCTGGTGGGCTGCAGCCCATGGGGTCACTGATGGTCGGACACGACTGAGCGACTTCACTTTCACTTTTCACTTTCATGCATTGGAGAAGGAAATGGCAATCCACTCCACTGTTCTTGCCTGGAGAATCCCGGGAATGGGGGAGCCTGGTGGGCTGCCACCTATGGGGTTGCAAGTCAGACAAGACTGAAGCAACTTAGCAGCAGCAGCAGCAGTACATTCCTAGTGAGTGAAAATCTAAGAGGCAAACTCTTAATGGCTAGCTGATCTGACAGCTGATTCCAAAGGTAAAGGCAACAGAAATAGCAGGGTGAGAGTTGCAGAGGATTGGCCAATTCTTACATAGAAAAAAATTTTAAACCTTATTTTCTAGTTAAGTAAGTAGGAACCTGGATTGTTATCATCACAGTGCAGTATATTCTTCTCCCTTAGGAGTTCAATGCAGAAAGACAAAATACCTATACTTAGAAACGGCACATTGGAATTAAATATATATATTTTTTCTCCTCTTAAGTTAGATCTGTCCCTTTGACGACTTTGATTCTTTTTCTGGGATGTAGATTTTCTAAAGGCGAACTGAGAACACTACACAACCTTTGAATTGTAACCAAACTGAGAGTCAGCCTCACCTTTTCTCATTCAGTTTTTGTCCACTTACTTGGTTCTCATCCCACACGTTCCATACCAAATATGCAAAGCCACAGGTGTGCTTTCCCAGGGCCCAGGGAGCAGAGGTCTTTGTGGGCAGCCTAACCTTGTTGGGCTAATCTCTATAGGATGTGATACCTTTTTAGCCCACATGGAAGGAATTCAAAGGAAGGAACANCAAATATGCAAAGCCACAGGTGTGCTTTCCCAGGGCCCAGGGAGCAGAGGTCTTTGTGGGCAGCCTAACCTTGTTGGGCTAATCTCTATAGGATGTGATACCTTTTTAGCCCACATGGAAGGAATTCAAAGGAAGGAACAGGCTGATGTCCAAAGGCAGAGGAAGATAAGGATGCATGTCTATAAAGCACTGTCAGCATAGTTGTTTCTATGCTAGGAAACAGAATCAGGGCTGTAACTCCTAAGACTTTTACACTGGGTGTCGTTTTGCTGGTAAGTAAAAGGCAGGATGCTGTGGTCAGGAGTGACAGGCAGAGAAGCCGGAGGAAATGTCATTGCTGTGTGGGAGAAGATAGGGCCTATGCAGTGTGCTGCAAAGGAAGGACAGTTTTACTCCTTTCTTCCTAGGCCACTCGCACTTCCAGACCTTACCTCCTTCACAGACATCCCCACTGAAGGGAAGAGTTGCTATTCCAGGCCCCAGATCTTGACGCTGTCAGTGGACAGGGGTATCATTCCTTGAAAGGTGAAAAACTGTGATGGGGGTTTAGTTGCCAAGTCATGTCCAACTCTTGTGACCCCATGGACTGTAGCTTGCCTGGCTCCTCTGTCCATGGGATTCTTCAGGCAAGAATACTTGGATGAGTTGCCATTTCCTTCTCCAGGGGATCTTCCCAACCCAGGAATTGAACCCAGGTCTCCTGCCTTTGAGACAGATTCTTTATCCACTGAGCTACGATGGAAGATCCACAAAACCATGCCTCATTATTATTCTCTTTCTTGTTTTTATGGCTGGCTGAATGTTCTAAGGGTCTTTGGAGTTTGCTGAATACACACACTTATTTTATTTTTCCTACCCTTTCTTTCTCTGTCTCTGTCTCTATCTCTCTGCCTGAAATATCTTTCATTATGTTGGTCCTTAGACAGACTTGGAAATTGTCAGGTCCTTCAAATAATCTTTTACCAGAGCTCTATTCTAAGTATTTCCACCATTATTAGTTAATTAGTACATCATTTCTTATTTCCCTGCAGAGAGAAATAAGATCAGTACAAGATATAGACTTTTAAGATATCTGGCCATAATACCATCAAACATCACTAAAACCACACCTATATAAGATAGAGAGGGAATTCAAAATATAGACAGGCAACTTGTTTTGGTGAGACAGAAAAATAGGCATTTGGGGTCAAATAGATCTGGGTTTGAATCTTGGCCAAAACAGTATCTGTGGGACCAAAGGCAAATTATTAATTGAACATTATGTATGTTAATTTAATATATATTATTTGTCTGAACTTATTTGCTTATCTAGGAAATGGAGTTTATAATGTTTGCCTTGAAAAATCATTGCTAAAATCAGAGATAATAGTCTTTGACCCATAGTCAGTATATAGAAACTTTTATTCTAATCAACTTCTGGTGATTTTTCTCCTTTCTGTTGTCCCAGATGACCTCTTTATCTCTTTCATATACAGCCCTTGGGCTCCCTGCCGCCTTCATGTCATTTCACTTTTTCCCTTAAAGGTTACCCTTGTTTATTGTCCTCAGATGTCATAAGTACAGAACTATAGGTAGTTGAAGTTGAAATAAAGAAACAACTTGAGGCTCCTAACTGGAAATCCAAGAAAACTAATAACGTGACCCTTCTATAATGATATTTCTTAAAACTTTTCCACTTTTTACTTAGAGTGAGCAGATAGATTGGGTTCTTATTTTAAAAAATGTACATATTTTTTTCTGTTAAAAATTGTTATATACACTGAAAATAGCATAAACTGTTAACTTACTGGAATGATCTTTCTACTTTTCACAATTTTAAGTCCTGTATAAACAATATTCATTAGTAATTCTGATAGAGAAACAGTGTTAATAAGACTAACATCATTTATTTCCTTTTTTTAAGCAAGTCCCTGATAGGTTTAAAGACCTATATATAGGAAACTATAAAACACTGGTGAAAAAAATCCCCCCCCTCCGTTTTTTTGGTTTCTTTGGTTAATAAAAATAGCATCTAAATAAAACTTTACCTTACCCTTACCCACTGCTACTTTTACTTCACTCTATTCATGTTGGAGCAAGAACTGACTGGTTATATTTCCATTGGCATAATTGTTGTTATACATTTTGAAGTTAAGATAGGGCTTTTATCTTTTTATTGTATATAGTATATATATCACATATACATATATTACTTTATACATATAGTTCTCCCTAGAAGAAACATAAATGACTGCTAGTATTTTGTCAATCATGGTCATTCATTTTATGTAGCAATTTTGAATCACCTCCAGCTCGCAGTTGAAATCATTTTCCTGTTTAAATTTTTATTACTGCCAATAATTATGAGCAGTATAGTTTAAAAAAAAAACAGGATACCTTTATTTAAACAATATATTTTTGAAAGATTGTACAATGATATGGAAGTATAATCAATGGGTAAAAATCTTAATGTAACTTTGTATATTACTTTAACATTTTCTTGCATTTTACTAAACAATTTTATATCTACTACCTAATAAACCCTGACAGAGACCCCATAAATTAGGTATTATTAATATTCTAGTCAAGATAGAGACTAAAATCATTTCCTCTACCAAGAGTATGAAGCTAGAAGTTGGTGTAACCAGAGCTCAAGTATGAATTGTTTAGATCCAAATCTTATGCTCTTTCCTGTAACCATGTTGCAGTTAACAGATATTTTTATTTTTAGAATATTGAACAAATGCTCCAAATCTTGGGTTAAGTGTCAGAGAGGCAAAAATAGAAAGTCATCCACCTGGGATGATTTGTCCTAGAGAGTGCAATTAACTTGGTCCCCAAATGCTTTAAAGATCTGGGACATTTTTGACTAAGTAGGTGAAGGTTGGTAGAATTTGCCAGTTTTTTTTCATCCTGACTTCATTCACTTCTTTGTACTTTAAATTTGGTTTCATAGACCAAAGAAGAAATGGAACATCACATAAAGGTTGACAGTCCATGGATGGCTCCAGGCATTTAAAATATTGTTTCTTCTACTACAGAGGGTTTCAGAGAAAACATATAGATTTCAAAGGTTCATGAAAAATGGGTTGGAGGCAAGTTACAAAAGCAGAATGATGGTTTGGGATGCAAAGTGTATTTTATTCATGAAAGGAAGATGTTAAGGTCAGAAGCATTATCATTGAAATGAGAGTATCAATTTATTAGGATTCTGCTTATTTACCTTATAAATCCAATTGGTATTGTCAATTTACCCTGTGCAATTCACTGAAGCATGGTATTTCTGATGAGTAACAGATACTTTACTCTCAAAAGTATCAGAAAGTGAGGGGCAGAAGTACAGGGAGGGTAGATGTTGAGGTAAGCCTTTCACCTTCATGAATCTTGTTGTACTTAAGAAATAGAGTGATAGTACAAATCTGTGTTAAATAGAAAGGAATCTTGGCAAGTAGAACATTGCCACCTTGCACAATGTGATTATAGGCAAAGAATGGCCATGCTGTATTTTCTGAAGGTACTATTATTTTGAGATGAAAGATTAAGGTAGAATTATAAACTACTACATTTTCAATTGCAATATCACAGAAGTTACCTTGGATTTTCTATGTCCAGAATTTTTAACTGATTTAGAGCATACTGAGTTAGAATATTTGGGGAAGTAGGGAGAAATGAAAAATAAGGAGCTTAGAATTAAAAGCAAGATCTTAAGAGGCCAAAAGGAGAAAAATCAAGTCACAAAATCTGTAATTTGTTGGAAATATGACAGTTTCTGTGCTATATTCCTGAACTCTATATCCTCAAAGTTCTATAAATTCTATGAAATAGACAATAACTCTAATCTATAATGTTAATATAGTATTAAACTAGAAATAAATAAGTGCTTAATACAGTGTGAAGCTGAAACACTGCAAGATACTATAATACTATAATGATGATGCTGCTGATAGTAAAAATAATTCTACATCCTATGCAGTTTTTTTTTTTTTTTTTGCCATACCACAGACTAAGATCATGGCATCCGGTCCCATCACTTTATGGCAAATAGATGGGGAAACAGTGGAAACAGTGACTGACTTTATTTTTCTGGGCTCCAAAATCACTGCAGATGGTGATTGCAGCAATGAAATTAAAATACACTTACTATTTGGAAGGAAAGTTATGACCAACCTACTCAGCATATTAAAAAGTAGAGATATTATTGCCAACAAAGGTCCATCTAGTCAAGGATATGGTTTTTCCAGTGGTCATGTATGGATGTGAGAGTTGGACTATAAAGAAAGCTGAGCGCCAAAGAATTGATGCTTTTGAACTGTGTGTGTTGTTGTGAGAGTCCCTTGGACTGCAAGTCCAACCAAAGGAGATCAGTCCTGGGTGTTCATTGGAAGGACTGACGTTGAAGCTGAAACTCCAATACTTTGCCCACCTGATGCGAACAGCTGACTCATTTGAAAAGACTCTGATCCTGGGAAAGATTGAGGGCAGGAGAAGGGGATGACAGAGGATGAGATGGTTGGATGGCATCACTGACTCGATGGACATGGGTTTGGGTGGACTCCGGGAGTTGGTGATGGACAGGGAGGCCTGGCGTGCTGCAGTTCATGAGGTCACAAAGAGTTGGACATGACTGAGCAACTGAACTGACACTGTTGTAACACAGATGATTCAGTGATAAGACCAGGACTGGCAGAAAAGCTCCTGCTTCTTTGTTCCTATGTTTCTAGGAAGTGGCTGAGTTACGGATAGGCTGGTACAGATAGAGAAGGGCTGGCCCAGGTGGGTGGCAGAAGGATAAGCGTAAGTAGAACAAGAGCCTTGAGAGCCTGCCCCCTGCCACTGTGGTCCAAGTTAATATACTTTTAGCAGACATCTTGAGTTCACCTCCTACCTTACCACTAGGAAACGTATTTGGAAAAGGGCTTATTCACTTACCAGTTCTTCATTGTGAATAGACCTACGCAAATAAAAGAGACCCATTTCAGGACAATCCAACAATCCTTCAAATGCAAGGGCCGCTTGTATAGCATTGAGAACTAGGTTCTGGCTCCCTTGGTGCACAGGAAGCATGTGTGTGCTAAAGAATGCAGACTCATACCAAGAATGGGAAAGGGGCTTTTTTCACCTCCTAAGTTAAACATCGGAGAAGGCAATGGCAACCCACTCCAGTACTCTTGCCTGGAAAATCCCATGGATGAAGGAGCCTGGTGGGCTGCAGTCCATGGGGTCGCAAAGAGTCAGACACGACTGACTGACTTCAATTTCACTTTTCACTTTCATGCATTGGAGAAGGAAATGGCAACCCACTCCAGTGTTCTTGCCTGGAGAATCCTGGGGACGGTGGGGCCTGGTGGGCTGCCGTCTCTGGGGTCGCACAGAGTTGGACATGACTGAAGCGATTTAGCAGCAGCAGCAGCATCAAGTTAAACATATGGAGTAAAATAGAGTCTAATGTGACTCAGGAGAAAACTTCTCGATATAAAGTAATTGGTGGCTCAGAGGTTAAAGCGTCTGCCTGCAATGAGGGAGGCCTGGGTTCGATCCCTGGGTCAGGAAGATCCCCTGGAGAAGAAAATGGCAACCCACTCCAGTATTCTTGCCTGAAGAATCCTATGGACAGAGGAGCCTGGTGGGTGAGGGCGCAAAAAGTCGGACACCACTGAGCGGCTTCACTCACTCATTGACTTCACTCATAACCTATTCAAATCCTTCTTCCTCCCAGCTTTCAGCTCCATTGATTCATTCAGCTTGTTTCAGTGTTACTTTCTATTTGAGTTATATAGAAGGGAAAAAAAAAAAAAAGATTTAACTTGCTACAGTGCTTTTCAAAACCCAAGCATCATTAGAGTTCTTGGAAAGTAATAACTATTGAATTTGTTTTTGGTCCAAAGAGTTTTTATCCCTGTTCTTGGCAGAAGTTGACGGTTCTGATGTTTGGCCATTAGTATTTGGTGACCTATGTGTCTCCAAGAAAACCTGAGTCTCTTTTTGATGATAGAAAGAAAACAAGGTAAAACAAGGAAAACATTTTTTTTTTTTTTTTACCATTTGCTATAGCAGACAGGCAAATTTTATTTTAACATAATTTTTTTTAAGTAAATGAAAATTTTCTTGGGCCTCAGATGCTAAAATTCTTATATCACTTAATCAAATAAAATAAATTTAATTATCAACAGATATTTTTATTGAGATCCATTTAGGGCTTCAGATTAATTGCTGAGTAGTGTGTTGAGTGGCTCGAACAGAATACATTAAGGTTTTATTTAAAAAGCATCTACAAACTTTCCTCAAACACCTCAAATTGGATCTCTCAGAAACCTGTGAAAATACTTAAGCTTTCTATGAGCTAATAACTCAGATGATATACAGTAGTAAGCTATGAACAATAGTGTTTATATTTAAACTTTTCCTAAATGTTAATAATATAATTTTTTTCCAGTTACATTATGGCATTCCACTGACTAGTTGACTTACATTCCTGGCTTCTAGAAAATTTCCCAGTAATCCAGGGAACAGCATGTATATTAGGGCTCAATTAGAGAAACATAAAGTATTAGTCACTCAGTCATGTCCAATTCTTTGAGACCCCATGGACTGTAGCCAACCAGACTCCTATGTCCATGGAATTCTCCAGGCAAGAATACTGGAGTGGGTTGCCATTTTCTTTGCCAGGGGAAATTTCCAACCCAGGGATTGAACCTGGGTCTCCTGCATTATAGGCAGATTCTTTACCATCTAAACCATTAAGATATGTACATACTGAGATTCATTGCAAGGAATTGGCTCATGTGATTGTGAGGACTGGCTAAGCAAATCCAGTATCCATAAGGAAGATCATCAGAAAGAACAGGCTGGAGCTCTTCTTTCCAATGCTGAAATTTCTTCTCCATTAGGGAAGCTTCAACACTGCTTTAAGACTTTTAAGCTGATGGACTTAGTTGGACATGACTGAAGCGACTTAGCTGCAGCAGCAGCAGCAACAATGATCTAGAACAATCCCCTTCAGTTCAGTTTAGTTCAGTCGCTCAGTCATGTCTGATTCTTTGCAACCCCATGAATCACAGCCCGCCAGGCCTCCCTGTCCATCACTACCTCCCGGAGTTCACTCAGATTCATGTCCATCGAATCAGTGATGCCATCCAGCCATCTCATCCTCTCTCATCCTCTCTCCTCCTGCCCCCAATCCCTCCCAACATCAAAGTCTTTTCCAATGAGTCAACTCTTTGCATGAGGTGGCCAGAGTACTGGGGTTTCAGCTTTAGCATCATTCCTTCCAAAGAAATCCCAGGGCTGATCTTCTTTAGAATGGACTGGTTGGATCTCCTTGCAATCTCCTTACTTGAAGTCAATTGACTACAGACTTAAATATAAGAACAAAATAACTTCATAGCCACACCTAGATTACTGTTTGATTGAATAACTGAGGACTGAGATGGCTGGATGGCATCACTGACTTGATGAACATGAATTTGAGTGAACTCTGGGAGTTGTTGATGGACAGGGAGGCCTGGCGTGCTGTGATTCATGGGGTGGCAAAGAGTCGGACCCAGCTGAGCGACTGAACTGAACTGATAGCTTAGCCAACTTGATACATCCAAAGACTATCACAATGTGTCAAAATTGCAACAGATCCACTTAAATAACAGAGAATTAGTATTCATCGACTGCTTAACTAAAACAACTTATCTGTGCATTTCTAAAAACATAGTTTTCAAGATGTTCATCATTACATTCTACTTTGCAGTGTAGTTGGAAATAAATTAATTAATGCATGTTTTTCACTTGGACACAATATCTGAATTATCTAAAAACATTAATGCCGCAGGCCTATAAATATCAGTGCACAGCTCTGCTTTGGAGAGGGGAGAACATGAGCTTGTTTTCTTTTCCTTCTCCATCCTTTTCTTGGTTCTAATGGAGACATTTATTTTTTCATTGAATTAATTATTTGCTGCTGCAATAAAGATTTCCCCCCCACAAAATCATGCTGAAAATATGGTGGCTAAGTTCCCAGGCTAGCCGCTCAAAGTTCAGTTCAGTTTGGTTTTAACAGTATAGAGAGATCTCACAGTCTTCTAATTGGTCTCCTCCTTTAATGACAGCTAGTCCTAGACGATTAAACACATATTTTTTTTCCCATCTGTGTAGGATTTCTCTTATTTATATATTTTCTATCTGGCTCCCATCTTTTTTCTCAGCTATTTTTTATACTACCCTTTCTCTTATTATTTTTTCTCCATGATATTTCCTATTATACAAATCTATAACTGCCTTCTTCCCGCAAATCTGTCTTTCAAATAAGCAACAAAAATATGTGGATGATGTTATAGAATCATCCTAATTTTGTGCCCTTACTCTGAGATCTTACTAGGATGTTCTTCCTATAAGAAATGGTATTTTAGAAAATAAAGAACAACTACTATTACCATCATTCTATAATTTTCTATTTTAAAAAGTTTACAGCAAAACAAGACTTCTGTCTTAATGTATATTATGCAAAAGTTATTCCAATACTGTTCTATAAATCTAACCACAGTATTATTAGATTTGTTCATATGAAAAAATATACTAATACTATTGTGCTTTAAGATGGTTTTATCTTTTTAGGTAACCATAATTAACTCTAGAGACTGAAAATCAGGAATATACCTAATCTCCATTAAAACTGCAGTTTTTTTCTTTTCTTTTCTTGTTTTTTACTTTTTAATAAACTTATTTCCAGCTGTTTATGAAACAGGAGTGGATAATTTCTTGGAAGAAAACCGTAGTAGACTTCTACTTTGAGAACAGTATCAAATATTACTGCCTAAAAAATGCCACTTAAAATCATCTGGTGTGCTATTGTCATTTTCTTTTGAACGGTGAAAGCTTTTGTTGCCATGTCAATTGCTTAATGTAAAGTTCAACATTCCCTGGTCTCCAGGGAAAAGATATTCTTTAGCTGACTAGTTCTCTTAGAGAAGCTTAGAAAAGCTGGCTAGAGAGTTTAGCAGTGTAACAGAAACAGGGACTAATGGAAACTATGGCTTAAAGGTGCAGCATTTAACATGGAACAGATACATTCGTCTAAGCTGTGAAACATTCACAGCGGAGTTACCATACTCTCATGGGCTGCCTTATACATTGTAGTAAAGCTGCTGCTGCTGCTACTGCTAGATGCTGGGAGGGATTGGGGGCAGGAGGAGAAGGGGACGACAGGGGATGAGTTGGCTGGATGGCATCACCGACTCGATGGACAAGAGTTTGGATGAAATCCGGGAGTTGGTGATGGACAGGGAGGCCTGGTGTGCTGCAATTCATGAGGTCGCAAAGATTCTGACACGACTGAGTGACTGAACTGAACTGATAATTTTCAGGAGCACTAACTAGGTATTCTGTAATATGTTCCTCAATTGGGCTTTGTGTGACATTTTTCTCATAATTATAGTATGGTTATGGATTTGGAGGAGGAAGATCACTGAAGAGAAGTGCCATTCTCATCACATCATACATAGCTATGGTACACATGATCAATAAGACATCACTTATGATGTCTAAATTGATCACCTGAGTATCTATCTGCGTTTTAAAGTAAGCTCCTTAGATGTTTCTCATATCCACTAATTTTCAAAGATCTAGATCAAATTTTAACATTTCTCAGGGCTTTGAATAAATCCACATAATGAACTGTAAAACAATTCCCTGCTGAAAGTCATCTATTGCCCATCAGAAGAGATATCTGCCAATATCTTTCAATATTTCTTGTACCACTGTCCCTAACGACAATAGGGTCTCCTCCCTCCTTCCTCAGCTCAGTTCAGTTCAGTCGTGGTCGACTCTTTGCGACTCCATGGACTGAAGCACGCCAGGCCTCCCTGTCCATCACCAACTCCCAGAGTTTACTCAAAGTCATGTCCATTGAGTCAGTGATGCCATCCAACCATCTCGTCCTCTGTTGTCCCCTTCTCCTGCCTTTAATCTTTCCCAGCATCAGGGTCTTTTCAAATGAGTCAGTTCTCTGCATCAGATGGCCAAGTATTCAAGTTTCAGCTTCAACATCAGTCCTTCCAATGAATATTCAGGACTGATTTCCTACTTATTGCTTTTTCATTGGATGACCTTCCCTTCTTCTTAAAACTCCCCATTGCGATGAATGTAATGCTATCCAACAAGTTTAACACCCAGTAATTCTCTTTAATTCAATTCTCCTTGACTACAGATCTCTGAATTTCTGACCATAATTCCCTAGAGGGTTTAGTTCCCAACTATCTACTCTCCTTGACTATTCCTCACCTATGTATTAGTAACTTCAATATCCACAAATTTATTACCCCTAATACCTGGCCTCACTATCCAGTGATACTGCTTCCATCCCACCTCAGCTATGGTCATACCTAAATCTCATCATTAACAATAATTTTCTCTGCTAAAATTTCCACGACCTTCTCCCCCTACCACACTTTCAACTATGATTGTGCTTCTGACTTCATTGAGGAAGTGGAAGCAATCAGAGAATTTCCAGGTGCCCATATCACCTTATCTACCAACATAAATAGTCATATACTCTGCCAGAAGGTCAAGGAACAAATTACCCTTTTTTCTTATGTAAGGTCAATCTATTCACTTCAGTACTGGAACCCATCCACTTAAATATAATCAAGGTCACTGCTTTTGCTATGGCCTGTTTTCTCTCTTTCATCATCACCTCATTTTTCTCTATAACGATTCACTTCTATTAGTACACAAATATATATGATCCTAAAAAAATCTTCCATTGATTCTATATCCTTTAAAAGTTTGTGCCACATTTCTCTGCTAGTTCTAAGCAACATTTCTCAAAAAGAGCTTCTGAGGTCAGTTTCTCCCTCCTCTCTTCCTATGCCCTCTTGTTCCCACTTCATTCAGACTTTATACTTTCCACTTCACTGAAGCTGTTCTTGCCAAGTGCACAAAAGAACTCTGTATTATACAATCAAGGGGTCATTTATCAGTTATCCAATTGGATCAATCAGAACTATTTGATACAGTTGATCACTATTACTTGGAACAATTTCTGTACCTGACCTTTGGAGTACCAAGCTAGCTGCTCCTTCTCACTTTCCTTTGGTGAATCTTTTCCATATCCCGTACCTCTAAACACTGGAATACTGCAAGACTCCATGCTCTAACCCAAGTGATCTCTCCTTCTCTCACAGATTTAAATGTGACCGCTACCCTGAAAGTTTCTAAATGTATATTTCTGGCCTGAACTACTCCATGGAACTCCAGACTTATATGCCTTCATAAATTGTTATCTTAATTTAGATATAATAAACATATATAAAAGAAAAACCAGATAAGATCAGTTAGATAAGGAAGACTTCATTCAAGACTATGACAGTAGAGGAAAGAGACTGAACTCAGTCCTATTGAAACAAAAACAAAAGTAGAAAGGACTGGGTCAAGCTTGGTCAATGTGTCTAGGCCATCAGTTTTGGTAATTGGTGCTTATTGTAGTCAGTCTCCAACCCTTCCACAGAAGCTGAGATAAGAGTGCTTTCTTTATGATTACCTTTCTTTTTTTTTTTCATAAACAGCTGGAAATAAGTTTATTAAAAAGTAAAAAACAAGAAAAGAAAAGAAAAAAACTGCAGATTCAAAAGAAAATGACAATAGCACACCAGATGATTTTAAGTGGCATTTTTTAGGCAGTAATATTTGATACTGTTCTCAAAGTAGAAGTCTACTACGGTTTTCTTCCAAGAAATTATCCACTCCTGTTTCATAAACAGCTGGAAATAAGTTTATTAAAAAGTAAAAAACAAGAAAAGAAAAGAAAAAAACTGCAGTTTTAATGGGGATTAGGTATATTCCTGATTTTCAGTCTCTAGAGTTAATTATGGTTACCTAAAAAGATAAAACCATCTTAAAGCACAATAGTATTAGTATATTTTTTCATATGAACAAATCTAATAATACTGTGGTTAGATTTATAGAACAGTATTGGAATAACTTTTGCATAATATACATTAAGACAGAAGTCTTGTTTTGCTGTAAACTTTTTAAAATAGAAAATTATAGAATGATGGTAATAGTAGTTGTTCTTTATTTTCTAAAATACCATTTCTTACAGGAAGAACATCCTAGTAAGATCTCAGAGTAAGGGCACAAAATTAGGATGATTCTATAACATCATCCACATATTTTTGTTGCTTATTTGAAAGACAGATTTGCGGGAAGAAGGCAGTTATAGATTTGTATAATAGGAAATATCATGGAGAAAAAATAATAAGAGAAAGGGTAGTATAAAAAATAGCTGAGAAAAAAGATGGGAGCCAGATAGAAAATATATAAATAAGAGAAATCCTACACAGATGGGAAAAAAAATATGTGTTTAATCGTCTAGGACTAGCTGTCATTAAAGGAGGAGACCAATTAGAAGACTGTGAGATCTCTCTATACTGTTAAAACCAAACTGAACTGAACTTTGAGCGGCTAGCCTGGGAACTTAGCCACCATATTTTCAGCATGATTTTGTGGGGGGGAAATCTTTATTGCAGCAGCAAATAATTAATTCAATGAAAAAATAAATGTCTCCATTAGAACCAAGAAAAGGATGGAGAAGGAAAAGAAAACAAGCTCATGTTCTCCCCTCTCCAAAGCAGAGCTGTGCACTGATATTTATAGGCCTGCGGCATTAATGTTTTTAGATAATTCAGATATTGTGTCCAAGTGAAAAACATGCATTAATTAATTTATTTCCAACTACACTGCAAAGTAGAATGTAATGATGAACATCTTGAAAACTATGTTTTTAGAAATGCACAGATAAGTTGTTTTAGTTAAGCAGTCGATGAATACTAATTCTCTGTTATTTAAGTGGATCTGTTGCAATTTTGACACATTGTGATAGTCTTTGGATGTATCAAGTTGGCTAAGCTATCAGTTCAGTTCAGTCGCTCAGCTGGGTCCGACTCTTTGCCACCCCATGAATCACAGCACGCCAGGCCTCCCTGTCCATCACTACCTCCCGGAGTTCACTCAGATTCATGTCCATCGAATCAGTGATGCCATCCAGCCATCTCATCCTCTCTCATCCTCTCTCCTCCTGCCCCCAATCCCTCCCAACATCAAAGTCTTTTCCAATGAGTCAACTCTTTGCATGAGGTGGCCAGAGTACTGGGGTTTCAGCTTTAGCATCATTCCTTCCAAAGAAATCCCAGGGCTGATCTTCTTTAGAATGGACTGGTTGGATCTCCTTGCAATCTCCTTACTTGAAGTCAATTGACTACAGACTTAAATATAAGAACAAAATAACTTCATAGCCACACCTAGATTACTGTTTGATTGAATAACTGAGGACTGAGATGGCTGGATGGCATCACTGACTTGATGAACATGAATTTGAGTGAACTCTGGGAGTTGTTGATGGACAGGGAGGCCTGGCGTGCTGTGATTCATGGGGTGGCAAAGAGTCGGACCCAGCTGAGCGACTGAACTGAACTGATAGCTTAGCCAACTTGATACATCCAAAGACTATCACAATGTGTCAAAATTGCAACAGATCCACTTAAATAACAGAGAATTAGTATTCATCGACTGCTTAACTAAAACAACTTATCTGTGCATTTCTAAAAACATAGTTTTCAAGATGTTCATCATTACATTCTACTTTGCAGTGTAGTTGGAAATAAATTAATTAATGCATGTTTTTCACTTGGACACAATATCTGAATTATCTAAAAACATTAATGCCGCAGGCCTATAAATATCAGTGCACAGCTCTGCTTTGGAGAGGGGAGAACATGAGCTTGTTTTCTTTTCCTTCTCCATCCTTTTCTTGGTTCTAATGGAGACATTTATTTTTTCATTGAATTAATTATTTGCTGCTGCAATAAAGATTTCCCCCCCACAAAATCATGCTGAAAATATGGTGGCTAAGTTCCCAGGCTAGCCGCTCAAAGTTCAGTTCAGTTTGGTTTTAACAGTATAGAGAGATCTCACAGTCTTCTAATTGGTCTCCTCCTTTAATGACAGCTAGTCCTAGACGATTAAACACATATTTTTTTTCCCATCTGTGTAGGATTTCTCTTATTTATATATTTTCTATCTGGCTCCCATCTTTTTTCTCAGCTATTTTTTATACTACCCTTTCTCTTATTATTTTTTCTCCATGATATTTCCTATTATACAAATCTATAACTGCCTTCTTCCCGCAAATCTGTCTTTCAAATAAGCAACAAAAATATGTGGATGATGTTATAGAATCATCCTAATTTTGTGCCCTTACTCTGAGATCTTACTAGGATGTTCTTCCTATAAGAAATGGTATTTTAGAAAATAAAGAACAACTACTATTACCATCATTCTATAATTTTCTATTTTAAAAAGTTTACAGCAAAACAAGACTTCTGTCTTAATGTATATTATGCAAAAGTTATTCCAATACTGTTCTATAAATCTAACCACAGTATTATTAGATTTGTTCATATGAAAAAATATACTAATACTATTGTGCTTTAAGATGGTTTTATCTTTTTAGGTAACCATAATTAACTCTAGAGACTGAAAATCAGGAATATACCTAATCTCCATTAAAACTGCAGTTTTTTTCTTTTCTTTTCTTGTTTTTTACTTTTTAATAAACTTATTTCCAGCTGTTTATGAAACAGGAGTGGATAATTTATTGGAAGAAAACCGTAGTAGACTTCTACTTTGAGAAGAGTATCAAATATTACTGCCTAAAAAATGCCACTTAAAATCATCTGGTGTGCTATTGTCATTTTCTTTTGAATGGTGAAAGCCTTTGTTGCCATGTCAATTGCTTAATGTAAAGTTCAACATTCCCTGGTCTCCAGGGAAAAGATATTCTTTAGCTGACTAGTTCTCTTAGAGAAGCTTAGAAAAGCTGGCTAGAGAGTTTAGCAGTGTAACAGAAACAGGGACTAATGGAAACTATGGCTTAAAGGTGCAGCATTTAACATGGAACAGATACATTCGTCTAAGCTGTGAAACATTCACAGCGGAGTTACCATACTCTCATGGGCTGCCTTATACATTGTAGTAAAGCTGCTGCTGCTGCTACTGCTAAGTCACTTCAGTCGTGTCCGACTCTGTGCGACCCCATAGACGGCAGCCCACCAGGCTCCGCTGTCCCTGGGATTCTCCAGGCAAGAACACTGGAGTGGGTTGCCATTTCCTTCTCCAATGCATGAAAGTGAAAAGTGAAAGTGAAGTCGCTCAGTCATGTCTGACTCTTAACGACCCCATGGACTGCAGCCCACCAGGCTCCTCCATCCATGGGATTTTCCAGGCAAGAGTACTGAAGTGGGGTGCCAAGCTATCACTCAATAAATTGTTGAGAACATTCCATTGACGATGGCCTCTTTTAAGAAACTTTTTGCAACTTTTTAACACCTGCTGGAGGCCACCCATTTTCAGAACAATATGGTGCCCAGACAAGCAGCCCACTTAATTTTAGTTTGTAAGGTGTCTTTCCAAAACCTATAGCATTATAAAGCTAGAAAAGATTTGGTACTAGAAACATCCAAATATTTTGATCGACAATCATTTATTGAGGAGATAGTATTATATGCCAAGTACTGTGCTGGACACTGATTATCAAACACTGAATAATGCTGGGGTGTCTTGTGGGAGTCTATAATTCAGTTGAGAAGGCAAGTACATATAGTCACCATGAGTGATATAGGTTCTTGTATTTAAAAAGTATAAATGAACCACAGGCCAGAGAAGTAAGGAAGGCAAAAGTAAAGAAATTTTCTTATTCATTGTGACACACAGAATACCTACCAGAATAAGTTAACCATTCTGAAATAAATTAACTATTTTAACATAGTCTTGTCTTGTTGAGAACCTTTGCAGTGTGGCTACTAAATGGTAGCTTGTTTATTGCCAAATTTTTCACCTAGATAGCGTTTTTTTCAGTTGGTACATTGGCTTCATTAATCAAGATTTCTTTGGAGAAGTCTATTCAAAATCCTTGTCTTAAAGACTTTGATGAATAAGGAGGATTCTTCTTTGACAATTATTTGAGTTCAAAATGAGTTGGATGTTCCTTGATTTAAGAGCTAATATGATCTGATGGTTTTTTCCAATGTTGTATTTAACCCAATAATGCTTCTAAATAAAACTGAAGAATCACAAGTTATCTGTTGTTATCCATTTAATGATTAGTTAATATTTGTATTTTCTTTGTGTCCTAATACCAGTAAGACTCAGGGTAATGCAATATTTAGATTTCAGAAACATGTTGGGATTTTGACACAATGTATCATAAACACAATTTAGGATATCCTTCTTCTCACACTGTTTCACTTAGATAAAATTATTCTACTTAAACATTAGCACAGGTTCTCAACTACTAATATTTTAAGATATTCATCTAGCAATTAAAGACAGAAAATGCCAACAATAGACTCATTCATTTATTCAATGGGAGAAGAATATAGGTACCTACTATGCACTAAGCCCTGAAATAGAGCATAGAAATGTCACATTAACTAAAATATATCCTCTACCTTTAAGGAATTCACAGTCTGTATGAAGAGATAGATACATTCCCAATAGTCACAATACAATATAAAAGTAGTGATAGGCACAAGTAAAATATACTGCATTTAGGGAGCATCAAGAATAGAAGAAGAAGATGAGGACCTCATAGAGAAGGTGTTTTTTGAGCTGAATCTTGAAGGGAGAGTAGCCTTTGTAAGGCAGATAAGCTGTGTTGTAACAGAAGTAAAACTATTTTACCATAAATGTTTTCTCAAGTATTTTGCTATATGTATCTCATTTCTTTGCAATATAATCATAAACTGTGAGTTGGCACCATTATTATCTCCATATTGGAGACACAAAACTCACCAGGCTTAGAAAGTTTAATAATTTGTCATGGTCCTTATCCAAGGTGGTGGCTCACTTAATAACTATCTCTTACCTACCTACTAAAATGAAACTATTTCTTATTGTGGTGGTGAAGTGCTGAACAGACACAATATAGACACACTTCTTTTTGTGTATGTGAAAGCATTTTTGAAGCAGAAAATCATTTGCAAATGCAAAATTATTCTTTAAAGTATTTGGGATAAAGATGTTCTCTGAAATAAGTGCCTTGCTCTGCCATTGATTCATGAGTATAGAGTCTGAACTTTACTAAGGAAACTTTGAAAAATCATAAATGATGTATTAATCAGTGATGTGCTTGCAAGATTCTGACAAAGTCAGTTAGTATCAGAAGAAAAGACATAAATAAGTTAGTTCCTTGCTGAATAAAACACATAAATAAGTCAGAAGCATGAATCTGAAAGGATCTAGATCCTGCTTTAATTAAACAGGTGGTAGACTATACCTGCCATAAAACGCTGGCTTCTCTGAATGCATCTAGAATTCCAGATACAATATCTTGCCTTTTGTTAAGCCATTGTGTGTTAATTTCTGTAGACTCACTAGATAAAGTTAATATTTAATCACAAGTGCAACTGAGAAAAGGAGACATGCTTCCAATCACAGGCAGTTTGTTTGTAACTTATATCTTTCTAGAAATAATATTATATGGAAAACATTGTGGCTGCAACTGCAGTTAAATCTGTTCTCTTATTTCTTGAGTGAAATGATTTGGAGCTACCTACCCATGGTTTCAGAGAAGCCAATGGCACCCCACCCCAGTACTCTTATCCCATGGATAGAGGAGCCTGGTGGGCTACAGTCCATGGGGTCTCAAAGAGTCCGACACGACTGAGCGACTTCACTTTCATGCATTGGAGAAGGAAATGGCAACCCACTCCAGTGTTCTTGCCTGGAGAATCCCAGGGACGGGGGAGCCTGGTGGGCTGCCGTCTATGAGGTCTCACAGAGTCGGACACGACTGCAGTGACTTAGCAGCCTCGGCAGCACCCATAGTTTGCCTGTTTTTTTCATCTTTGAAGAGCTAAATTATATTATATTTTAGAAATGATTTTGTGACTTATTTTTTCTCTAATTCCCTTGATTGCTCTAGAGAATGGTTATTTTAAAAAACTTTAGACTTTTCTTTGCACTCATTTCTCATTTAGAGTTTGAAATGATATGATCAGATACATCTGCTTTAAGAAAGTGCATTCAAATCACAATCTGGGTGGATGGGTTTGAAGTATTTTTTTAAGTAGAAAACACTTTATTAACTAAAGTTCCTGTTCATGGAAATATTTTAAATGTGTGTGAGACTAAAGAGACTATGTTATCTTTGTAGCAGTTGGTATGACAAACTCTCTGTAGGGAAAGACCAACTTTGTTGAAAGAGGTTTTGATAACGACACCAGGGGGGTATGAATAAGAGTTTGGAATCTCAGGTAAAACTTGTGTGCAGGTTTCATGCAAAGAAGAGAGCATCTCTGAAAAATGAAGAATGAATGAAATAGGCGGTAAAACGGTCAGTCTGTGGGACAGCCTGGTGCAGTAGTTTTCAAACTATAGGTCATCCTCATTAGTGGGTCATAGGCTCAATTAATAGATGAAGATGAGACATAATTGAAAAATAAAAAAAAATAGAAAATATCACAGCATGACATGTAATAAAGATGAAGAATTGTTTTTAGGAAATAGTAACATATCATATATCATAAAGGTTAAGTATTATTTTGTAAAGTGTTTGTTCAATCTTATGTATATCCATAGTGGGTAAATATATTTTTTATAAAATCTTGGTTAAAATAAATTACTAATAATGATCTAAAGGGAAAAGGAATTTGTATTAATGGCAAAATAGGAGTTTATTTTGGGGAAGAATAGGGCTTTCCTGGGGAAGAATAGGGCTTTCCTGGGCCAGGAAGATCTGCTGGAGAAGGGATAGGCTATCCACTCCAGTGTTCTTGGGGTACCCTTGTGTGGCTCAGCTGGTAAAAAATTTGCCTGCAATGTGGGAGATCTAGGTTTGATCACTGGGTTGGGAAGATCCCCTAGAGAAGGGAAAGACTATCCACTCCAGTATTCCAGCCTGGAGGATTCCACGGACTATATAGTCCATGGGGTTGCAAAGAGTCGGACAAGACTGAGCAACTTTCACTTCACTTGGGGAAGAATAAAAACAATAGTTTTCAAATCCAGCTCATCGCACTTGCTTAAACTTGAGTAAATTCTACTTTGTTTACAAATATTTTCAGGCAAATGACATTTGTCATTTGGAAATATATATATATATTTTAAATTTTAAATTGTATATAATTTGAATATTTTTCATATATGCTTATAAGAGGCATACCTCATTCAAATTTTTGGATACATTGAAGTATATTATCTTGAGTTCAGAAAGTAACAAAATTCAAATAATTATATATTAGGAATGAAAAGGAACTTAGACACTCATAGTTACATCATTAAACTGTCAATTTGATAGTGAATTTCTTCACTTGAAATGTATAATTAATTGAATGTGTAATATCAGATTCGATGCTGTAAGCCATTTTATTTTTAATAAAATTTTCAACATGTGCTGAATTTTATGTGCCCTCAGAAAGATTGTCACAATTCATGCTTTCTTATAGTTGACAATACTGTATTGTATGTTGAAAATTGGTAGAAGTGTAGAGTTTTTTATGTTTTTTTAATTGAAGTATAATTGACTTATATTGGTTTCAGGTATATGACATAGCAATTTGATATTTTTCTAGCTTACAAATTAATCACCATAAGCCCACTTTATATATGTCACATACAAAGTTATGAACAGTATAATTAACCATACTCCTGGTGTTGAACATCACACCACTGTGACTCATCAGTTTCAAAGCTGCTTAAATTTGTACCTCTTAAGTTCTCTCACCTATTTCATGCAAGTCTCTAACCCAGTTTGTATTTATTTTTGTATATTATGTGATAAAGTAATCCAATTTGATTCTTTTACAGGTAGCTGCCCAGTTTTTCCAGGACTATTTATTGAAAAAGTTGTCTTTTCCCCATTGTATAGTCTTGCCTCCTTTGTTGTATGCATATACATGGGGGTTAATTTCTGAATTTTCTTTTCTGTTTCTTTGATCTGTATGTCTGTTTTATGCCGGCATCATACTGTTTTGATTACTGTAGTTTTGTAGTACAGTTTGAAGTTAGGGAGCATGATACCTCTAGCTCTGTTCTTCTTTCTCAAGATAATTTTAGTTATTTGGAATCTTTTGTGTTTCCATAAAATTTTAGAATTATTTTTTATAGTTTTGTGGAAAATACTATTAAAATAGGGGTGCACTGAACCTGTGATTACCTTGCGTATGTATGGTCATTTTAACAATATTAATTCTACCAGTCCATGGGTATGACATATCCTCCCATTTGTTTGTGTTATCTTCAATTTCTTTCACCGGTGTTTTATAGTAATATTTCAGATGGATTGAGTTGCTTGAAGATACTGAACCATCCTTGCATCCCTGGGATAAATCCTACTTGATCATGTTGCTTAATCCTTTCAATCTGTTGTTGAATTTGTTTTGCTAGTTCAGTTCAGTTCAGTCGCTCAGTCATGTCCGACTCTTTGCGACCCCATGAATCTCAGCACGCCAGGCCTCCCTGCTCATCACCATCTCCCGATGTGGTAGTTTGAGCATTCTTTGGCATTGCCTTTCTTTGGAATCAGAATGAAAACTTACCTTTTCCAGTCCTGTGTTTCTAAAGGTTTTTACTTTTATATTCTTTACTGATATTGCCTTGTAATTTTCTTTTTTTTTATGTGGTATCTTTGTTTGGTTTTGGTATCAGAGTGGTGCCGGCCTCCTGGAGTCAGTTTGGAAGCATTCTTTCCTCTTCAATTTTCAGAATAGTTTCAGAATGATACGACTTAAGTCTTCCTTAAATGCATGGTACAATTCACTTGTGAAACTACTTTTCTTGAACTTTTTTTTGTTGGAAGTTTCTAAAAGAATAATTCTTCTCATTACTGGGTAATTTATTTGTTCATATTTTCAATTTTTGTTGATTCAGTATTGAGAGAATGTATATTTCTAGAAATTTACCCATATATTATAGGTTATCTATTTTATTGGAATATAACTGTAATAGCCTCCTATAATCCTTGGTGTTTCTGTGGTGTCAGTGGTAACTTCTCCTTTTTCATTTCCAATTTTTTTTTGGCCCTTTCTCTTTTTTTCTTGATGAAGGTTTATAAATTTTGTTTATCTTTTCAAATAAACTGCTCTCAATTTCATTGATTTTTTTTTCTAGTCTGTTTCATTTATTTCCACTCTGATATTTAGTATTTATTTTCTTCTACTTATTCTGGGTTTGACTGTTCTTTTTCTAGTTGCTTAGGTGTAAGTTTAACTTGTTTATTTGAAATTTTTCTTATTTCCTAACGTAGGCCCTGGTAAACTTCCCTCTGAGGAAGTTCCTGCTTTTTCTGTGTCCTGTTGATTTTGGGATATTGTGTTTCCAAATTCATTTGTCTCCAGGTAATTTTAAATTTCCTCATTTCTTTTCTAACCCATTGGTTTTTCAATGTTTAGCTTCCATGTGTTTGCATTTTTTTGCAGTTAGTTTTTATTCTTGTAGTTGATTTCTAGTCTCAGTGTTGTGGTTGGAAGAGATGCTTGATATGATTTCAGTTTTCTTCAGATTACTGAGATTTGGAAAAAGAATTTCATTCCCTCCAGTGGCAAGAAACCATTTTTTTTTAATTGAATGAAACTTTTAAAATGGTCTATACTGCAGCCTTTGGAAATTTCATTTTTCTCAGCAATAACATTAAAATATACTTGCACAAAAATAATTTTTGTAGTGGAGAAACAAAGCAATCTCACTGTCTTTGGGCACCCTCTTCATCATCAGTGTGTCACTCTTTTTCTGCAGTGTTTTAAACCACATTAAAAGAAATCACAATGCAATATACTGTGATTCTAAGCTTACTTCTGTATTTAGCATCATATTCTGATATCCTTATATATATATATGTAATATCCTTTATAATCAATGATCAACCACAGAAAATGAGTTTCTTGCATTTTAAATATGATGAAGATAACAGTTTACTGTTTTGATGCATTTTAGCTACATCCTTAGGGCCCAGGTATATAGTGTAGGTCCTTAACATTATGGAATATCCATTTTTAAGGGATAAAAATAATCTTAATAGCTCTATTACTTATGAATAGTTTGGGCCTGCCAGAAATCCAGCTGTGTAACCATAGAAACCTCATTGGCCTAGATGTGATGTCACCATCCGATGAGGCTAAAATTCAACCATTCTGTTATAAACTATTAATACAAATAAATATTGAATCATCTAATTATTGGTTACAGATAACACTTCCTCAGTGCTTTACTCTAAGGAGTTAAAAAAAAAAAAAAACCTTTAAATATAATTGGTTAATAACAGTGAGTTGGGATGGGGGGTATTTGCTGGAATGCGAAATTTATTATATTTTTAAAACAGTGCAGAAAATGACTTCTGAAAATATATTCTGGTGACAAAACTATCTTAATGACGCCTAAAAGAACAAAGCACAACTTNTTTACTCTAAGGAGTTAAAAAAAAAAAAAAACCTTTAAATATAATTGGTTAATACCAGTGAGTTGGGATGGGGGGTATTTGCTGGAATGCGAAATTTATTATATTTTTAAAACAGTGCAGAAAATGACTTCTGAAAATATATTCTGGTGACAAAACTATCTTAATGACGCCTAAAAGAACAAAGCACAACTTGCTAAATAAGTCCTGTGCATCTCATCCTAATGACAGAAGAGGGTTGGGACTTGTAGTCATTATGTTCAAAGAGCAAAACTCAGAGGGTGCAATCATAAAGAGACTTTATTTTTTTTATACAACCCTCCTTCTAATCTTAATCTTACACTAAAGGATGCTAGTTTGTCTTCTGCATTTAAATGAGATGCAGAGTAGGTCTCATAACTTAGATAATGAAAGTCCCACATTCACTTCTCATCACAAAAATTTTCCGTTCAGTAATTAAATGTCTAATCCAGTGTAATAATAAACAACTTTGAATTTTGATTATGCTTAAAACTTCTATTTACCTTAAAGAGAACCTGGTAAAGATAGGTGTTTGAAGTCTGACTAGGGGATGAATTAAACAGCTTTATCCTCTGCTAGTGATATCTCCTCAATCAATCACTGCTGCATAGTTTGGGAGGGAGAAATAGGAAGAGAACAGGTCTGATCTGACTGATACTGGTGAATTGGTATCAATCCTCTGGGAAGCTACCGGGACCAAAGTTGACATTTACTCTTGGGGAACTTTCACGGATTCTAGGGAGACCTTTATCATGCCCCTTCAAGGTGATGTGTCTTCCTCATCTGGTTGCTTGTTTCCTACATCATCCCTGGGCATCTGGAAATATTTCCAATCTCTTTCTGCTAAGATCTCCTGGCCATCTAGATCCTGCTTTTTGGCAAACCAGGAAAAATACAACTTTTTTTCTCTCTTGCATGATAAATATCTTGTCTACAGAAATCATGGTACCTTTGACTCACAGTAGGACTTCTGTCTTCTTGTTTCAGCTCCTTTACTGGAAGCTCCAGCATTTTGCCTATTAAATAGCTCAAATATAGTGCCTAAGGAGGTCCAGGGCTATATATTGAACTGTCTTGTAGTTTCTTTGAAGTGCTTTCACTAGAAAGAGCAAGAAGATGAGATACAGCAATAAAATATATCAAATGACCAGATGCAGCAATTAGGTGAGAACTGCAACCATAGCTTCTATGAAAGTGAAGAGAAACATGGGCAATCTCCTTTAAAAGATGAGAAATCCTTTTATTTTAAGGGAACTCATCTTAGGCAGTAGGAGGCACCACACATTTATTGCATCTAAACTGAAATCAGTGTGCAATGAAGTTGTGCATTGTCATTTGTTTTGAAGGTAATGGATATTTCATTTGGCAAGACAATTCATTCCATTTCAGCGAGCATTTGTACATGCAAATCAGACTATAGAGAGCTGGACTTAGAGATTATTTTTTTCTTATTGTTGTCAAGTGAAACAAAGAATTGAAAACAGTCTACAGCTTTCCTCTGACATTTATCTTTTATGTGATAAATAGCACAAAATTTTAGCACCTCAGATATATCTGCAAAGCATTTATCAATGGTTGACTAAAATCCCAAACTGTGTGTGATTGGTCTCTTTTGTATTACTTTTTTAGCTCCCACTTTTGCTGAGTTGGACTGATAATTAATCAGAAACCTATGGTTCGTTCTTAAATTTGAACAGTGGAATAACAGTTGTAACTCTGGAGAATACAACTCTCCTCTAACTGACAACAGAGATAAATTGCGTTATAGGAGCATATAAGAGAACTCAATCATAAGTTTACTGCAATCTGCACCCTGTCAAAGGTTCTCTTGAGATTTCTGATCTTTGACAGACAGTCTACCAGGCATATGAACTATTGGTTCTTTTATCTTCACCAATTTATCTTTTTTTCAAATATATGAAACTATAAATACATCTATAAACTTTATTATCTTTGTGGCAATTCCATATTCCTATCCTTGCTCTATTATGGTTTCTTACATTCCTCTTCAATTTTAGAAAATATATGTGCTTATAATTTCCATCTGCCGGTCTAGAACACTTATTCATTATTTAGAAGTTGTGAAAAGAAATTTTAGTATAACGTTGATTTGTAGAGAGCACACATCTTTTCATTGTATGCTTATCTATGTTAGCTCTTGAAAGAGGAGATACACTTTAATAGCATATGAAGATTTCCTTTATTTTTTTGTTTTGGAGAAGTGTGTTCCTGTGATACTAATAAGGAATGATGGAGTTACAGTTTCAAGGATATGGGCATTATTCAGATTCATAAAATTTATCATTATGGTAATTCATATAGACCTATCTTTGATATAGTCTTACAGCCTCTCTGAAGGAGTTTTAAAAATTATAATTGTGTAGTGGGTGCAGGGGGGCTATTCTACGTTCAAGGTCAGGAGGGGCAGCAGTGAGGAGATACCCCTTGTCCAAGGTAAGGAGCAGCAGCTGCGCTTTGCTGGAGCAGTCATGAAGAGATACCCCACGTCCAAGGTAAGAGAAACCCAAGTAAGACGGTAGGTGTTGCAAGAGGTTATCAGAGGGCAGACATACTGAAATCATAATCAGAGAAAACTAGTCAGTCTAATCACACTAGGACCACAGCCTTGTCTAACTCAGTGAAACTAAGCCATGCCGTGTGGGGCCACCTGAGATGGGTGGGTCATGGTGGAGAGGTCTGACAGAATGTGGTCCACTGGAGAAGGGAATGGCAAACCACTTCAGTATTCTTGCCTTGAGAACCCCATGAACAGTATGAAAAGGCAAAATGATAGGATACAGAAAGAGGAACTCCCCAGGTCAGTAGGTACCCAATATGCTACTGGAGATCAGTGGAGAAATAACTCCAGAAAGATCGAAGGGATGGAGCCAAAGCATAAACAATACCCAGTTGTGGATGTAACTGCTGATAGAAGCAAGGTCCAATGCTGTAAAGAGCAATATTTCATAGGAACCTGGAATGTCAGGTCCATGAATCAAGGCAAATTGGAAGTGGTCAGACAGGAGATGGCAAGAGTGAACGTCGACATTCTAGGAATCAGTGGACTAAAATGGACTGGAATGGGTGAATTTAACTCAGATGACCATTATATCTACTACTGTGGGCAGGAATCCCTTAGAAGAAATGGAGTAGCCATCATGGTCAACAAAAGAGTCCGAAATGCAGTACTTGGATGCAATCTCAAAAATGACAGAATGATCTCTGTTTGTTTCCAAGGCAAACCATTCAATATCACAATAATCCAAGCCTATGCTCCAACTAGTAATGCTGAAGAAGCTAAAGTTGAACGGTTCTATGAAGACCTACAAGACCTTTTACAACTAACACCCAAAAAAAGATGTTCTTTTCATTATAGGGGACTGGAATGCAAAAGCAGGAAGTCAAGAAACACCTGGAGTANATGGACTGGAATGGGTGAATTTAACTCAGATGACCATTATATCTACTACTGTGGGCAGGAATCCCTCAGAAGAAATGGAGTAGCCATCATGGTCAACAAAAGAGTCCGAAATGCAGTACTTGGATGCAATCTCAAAAACGACAGAATGATCTCTGTTCGTTTCCAAGGCAAACCATTCAATATCACAGTTATCCAAGCCTATGTCCCAACCAGTAATGCTGAAGAAGCTGAAGTTGAATGGTTCAATGAAGACCTACAAGACCTTTTAGAACTAACACCCCCAAAAGATGTCCTTTTCATCATAGGGGACTGGAATGCTAAAGTAGGAAGTCAAGAAACACCTGGAGAAACAGGCAAATTTGGCCTTGGAACACGGAATGAAGCATGGCAAAGGTTAATAGAGTTTTGCCAAGAGAATGCACTGGTCATAGCAAATACCCTCTTCCAACAACACAAGAGAGGACTCTACACATGGACATCACCAGATGTTCAACACCAAAATCAGCTTGATTATATTCTTTGCAGCCAAAGATGGAGAAGCTGTCTACAGTCAGCAAAAACAAGACCAGGTGCTGACTGTGGCTCAGGTCATGAACTCCTTATTGCCAAATTCAGACTTGAAGAAAGTAGGGAAAACCACTAGACCATTCAGGTATGACCTAAATCAAATACTTTATGATTATATATATGGGTTTATGACAGTTAAATAAAATTTGCCCCCTGAAACTTTGCATTTTAATCCCAAGTTGGAATCAAGACTGCTGGGAGAAATATCAACAACCTCAGATGTGCAGATGATACCATTCTAGTGGCAGAAAGTGAAAAGGAACGAAGGAGCCTTTTGATGAAAGTGAATGAGTAGAGTGAAAAACTGGCTTAAAACTCAGCATTCAAAAAGTAAATCATGGCATCCTGTCCCATCTCCTCATGGCAAATAGATAGGGGAAAAATGGAAACAGTGACACATTTTATTTTCTTGGGCTCCAAAGTCACTGCAGACAGTAACTGCAGCAGTGAAATGAAAGGATGCCTACTCCCTGGAAGGTCTCATCCGCCCTGGTAGCTCAGATGGTAAAGCGTCTGCCTGCAACGCAGGAGACCCGGGTTTGATTCCTGGGTTGGGAAGATCCCCTGGAGAAGGAAATGGCAATCCACTCCAGAAAAAACTAAATCATGGCATCCTGTCCCATCTCCTCATGGCAAATAGATAGGGGAAAAATGGAAACAGTGACACATTTTATTTTCTTGGGCTCCAAAGTCACTGCAGACAGTAACTGCAGCAGTGAAATGAAAGGATGCCTACTCCCTGGAAGGTCTCATCCGCCCTGGTAGCTCAGATGGTAAAGCGTCTGCCTGCAACGCAGGAGACCCGGGTTTGATTCCTGGGTTGGGAAGATCCCCTGGAGAAGGAAATGGCAATCCACTCCAGCACTCTTGCCTGGGAAATCCCATGGACAGGGAAGCCTAATAGGCTACAGTCCATGGGGTTGCAAAGAGTCAGACATGTCTGAGCAACTTCACTTTCACTCCTTGGAAGAACAGCTATGACAAACCTAGACAGTGAATTAGAAAGCAGGAACATCACCTTGCCGACAAAGGTTTGTATTATAGTCAAAGCTATGGTTTTTCCAGTAGTCATGTATGGATGTGAGAGTTAGACCATAAAGAAGGCTGAGTGCTGACGAACTGATGCTTTCAAACTGTGGTGCTGGAGAAGTCTCTTGAGAGTTCCTTGGACAGCAAGGAGATCAAACCAGTCAATTCTAAAGGAAATCAACCCTGAATATTCATTGGAAGGACTGATGCTGAAGCTCCAATACTTTGGCCATCTGATGCGAAGTGCCAACTCATTGGAGAAGCCCCTGATGCTGGGAAAAATTGAGGTCCAGAGGAGAAGGGGACAGAGGATGAGATGGTGAGTAGGCATCACCAACTCAATGGACATGAATTTGAGCAAACTCTGGGAGGTGGCGAAGGACAGGGAAGCCTGATGTGCTGCAGATCCTGGGGTTGCAAAGAGTTGGACGTGATATAGAGACTCAACAGCAGCAACAGCTTCCCACTGGTGGAGATGCCCTGATACAGCCCCAATTCTGGACTAAGGAGACATCAAAGGAGGCTGGAGATATCCTTTAGGAAATATTCCAGGGATTGCCCAAAAGCAGGATTATGAAGATTAAGAAAAACAGAATTCTCAAGATGAAGTCAATCCCTTATACCTTTCATGTGTTTACCTCCATTCAGTTATCCCCACTATCTTGGGCCAGTTTCCTGGGGGAAATTCATGACTGCCAGACCTTTTCAGTGAAGGGGGAAAAAAAAATACTATTGCCATTTCAACTTGTCATTTAGTTCAGTTGCTCAGTCGTGTTCAACTCTTTGCGACCCCATGGACTGCAGCAGGCCTCCCTCTCCATCACCAACTCCCAGAATTTACCCAAACTCATGCCCATTGAGTCGGTGATGCCATCCAACCATCTTATCCTCTGTCATCCCCCTTTTTGTCAGAGATACACTAAACACTGATTTTATTCTTGAATATGTTTTGTCCTACTTTGAAAATCTGGTTTTAACAATATCAAAATTACTGCTTATTTGCTTTATCCTAATATACTAGTAATGTGTGAATTGAGAGATTGGGATTGACATATATACACTACTACGTATGAAGTAGGTAACTAGTGAGAACCTACTGTATAGCCCAGGGAACTCTGCTCAATGGTATGTGACAGCGTGGATGAGAGGGAAGTTTGGGGGAGAACAGATCCATATATATGTATGGCTGAGTTGCTTTGCTATGCACCTGAAACTATCGCAACACTGTTAAGGGCTATACTCCAGTATAAAACAAAAAGTTAAAAATATAGAAAATGTATTTATATTTTATAAAATACATATTTTCATATTTATATCAATATTAAATTTACTATATATTTTAAATTAGAAAATATATAAACTAGCATGAAGCATCAATTTCAACATTACTAACACCAATTAATTGTTGAGTGCAGCTTGAAATTTCCTTCTAGCTTTTTATTACCATTGAATACATTCTATTAAGGATGAACAATTAAGTACTGTTAATTGAAATATCTTTTTGTTTTTCTCTGAGGTGGTTGGCTATTAATTTATTATACATTAGGTTTGCTTGTTTTGTTTTAGTTTCAAATTTACAGCTTGCTTTTTTGTTTATTTCAATTAGATTTTAAAATTTTAAAACAATGAAACGGTCTCCCAGCTAGAGCTGACTCTTTGCAGCACTGTGGACTGCAGCACATTGTCTCCTGTATAGTATTATGGGCCTCTGTCCATAGTTCTTTGGGTGCAACGTTTCCTAGACCTAATCCCTTGAATCTATTTGTCACTTTCTCTGTATAGTCGTAGGGGATTTGATTTAAGTCATACCTGACCGGCCTAGTGGTCTTCCCTACTTGACAATATATTCTGAAAATTATTCATATTAGTATAGAGAGATCTTTCATGATCTTTCTTGTTGGCAGGGTGTGAGGTTGTTTTGATTTTCCAAAACTTATTTCACCAACTCTTTATTAATCATCATTTGATAGATTTCCAGCTTTTGCCCATTACAGATAATGATGCAATGAATAATCTTTTCCCAGTGTCACTTTCTATTTATAGAATGTGCCTTTGGGATAGATTTCTAGAAATGGGGTTGCTGGATGAAAAAGCACATTGATCTGTAGTATTGCTAGGAGTTGCCAAATTCTTCTCAAAGGGGGAATTATTTTGTATTCCACTAGTAATGTATGAAATTTAGTTTTTCTAAAAGTGTTGACAACCTAGTTTATAGTCATTTTAAATTTGCCAGGCTGATATGTGAAAGGTGATAATTCAGTTTTATTTTGTTTTTTAAAAATCAAGTGAAGTGAGCATCGCTTTATATGTTTATATATGATGATTTAAGGCTTGTTTTGAAATTCAGATTTTTTTTTAACAGAATAGGGTTAGTTGTTCAGTCGCTAAGTCATGTCTGATTCTTGAGACTCCATGGACTGCAGCATGCCAGGCTCCTCTGTCCTCTGCTGTCACCTGGAGTTTGCTCAAATTCATGTCCATTGAATCTGTGATGTTATCTAACCATCTCATCCTCTACTGCCTCTTCTCCTTATGCCTTCAGTCTTTCCCAGCATCAGGGTCTTTTCCAATGAGTTGGCTCTTTGCATAGGTGGAGTTTGGCTCCAATGCCAAAGTAATGGACTTCAGCATCAGTCCTTCTAGTGAATATTCAGGCTTGATTTCCTTTAGGATTGACTGATTTGACCTCCTTGCTGCCCAAGGGACTCTCAAGAGTCTTCTCCAGCACCACAGTTTGAAAGCATCAACTCTTTGGTACTCTTTATGGTTCAACTTCTTTATGATTCAACTCTCACATCCATGCATGACTACTGGAAAAACCATAGCTTTGACTATATGGAACTTTGTTGGCAAAATGACATCTCTGTTTTTTAATATGCAGTCTAGGTTTGTCATAGCCTTTGCTCCATGGAGCAATTATCTTTACTTTCACGGCTGAAATCACCACCTGCAATGATTAGAACTCTATAACAGACTGGTTCCAAATCAGGAAAGGAGTACATCAAGCCTGCATATTATCACCCTGCTTATTTAACTTCTATTCAGAGTACATCATGAGAAATGCTGGGCTGGATGAAGCACAAGATGGAATCAGGATTGCCGGGAGAAACATCAATAACCTCAGATATGCAGATGACACCGCCCTTTTAGCAGAAAGTGAAGAAGAATTAGAGAGCCCCTTGATGAAAGCAAAAGAGGAGAGTGAAAAAAGTTGGCTTAAAGCTCAACATTCAGAAAACTAAGGTCATGCCATCCGATCCCAGCACTTCATGGCAGATAAATGAGCAAACAATGGAAACAGTGACAGACTTTATTTTGGGGGGCTCCAAAATCACTGCAGATGGTGAATTCTATTCAGAGTACATCATGAGAAATGCTGGGCTGGATGAAGCACAAGATGGAATCAAGATTGCCGGGAGAAACATCAATAACCTCAGATATGCAGATGACACCACCCTTTTAGCAGAAAGTGAAGAAGAATTAGAGAGCCCCTTGATGAAAGCAAAAGAGGAGAGTGAAAAAAGTTGGCTTAAAGCTCAACATTCAGAAAACTAAGGTCATGCCATCCGATCCCAGCACTTCATGGCAGATAAATGAGCAAACAATGGAAACAGTGACAGACTTTATTTTGGGGGGCTCCAAAATCACTGCAGATGGTGACTGAAGCCATGAAATTAAAAAATATTTGCTCCTTGGAAGAAAAGTTATGACCAACCTAGACAGTATATTAAAAAGTCGAGACATTACTTTGCCAACTAAGGTCCATCTAGTCAAGGCCATGTTTTTTCCTGTGGTCATGTATGAATGTGAGAGTTGGAATGTGAAGAAAGCTGAGTGCCGAAGAATTGATGCTTTTGAACTGTGGTGTTGGAGAAGATTCTTGAGAGTCCCTTGGACCGCAAGGAGATCCAACCAGTCCATTCTGAAGGAGATCAGCCCTGGGATTTCTTTGGAAGGAATGATGCTAAAGCTGAAGCTCCAGTACTTTGGCCACCTCATGCAAAGAGTTGACTCATTGGAAAAGACCCTGATGCTGGGAGGGATTGGGGGCAGGAGAAGGGGACGACCGAGGTTGAGATGGCTGGATGGCATCACAGATTCAATGGACGTGAGTCTGAGTGAACTCCGCGAGATGGTGATGAACAGGGAGGCCTGGCGTGCTGCGATTCATGGGGTCGCAAAGAGTCAGACACGACTGAGCAACTGAACTGAATTGAATTAGTTGTTCTCTTAGCTTCAGGGATTTTTTATCTAGTTCTTCCCCAGATTTGGGAAATTCTCAATTATTATCTCCTTGAGTTAACTTTCTGCTCCTTTTTCTCTGTTCTTCTTCTGGTATATCCATTATCTTTGTGCTGTCCTTTCTAATGGGGCCTGATAGTTCTCATAGACATTCTTCTTTTTATAAAAGATCTTCTACCTGATTTATTTTTAGATTTCTAACATTGGACTCATTAATTCTGTCTTCCATATGGTCTGAGATCCATCATGAGGTGCCTGTAATTAATTTTGGTAAAATTTCAGTAAATATTACTTCAAATTTTCCTCTACCTCTTTCTCTCATTCTTCTTTCTGATGTTTCCATATGTGTGTATTGCACATTTTGTAATTATCCTACATTCTTGGATATTCTATTCAGTGTTTTCTTTTTTTTTTTTTTCAGTTTTGAAAGTTGTATTGACATATCTTCAAGCTCATTGAGTTTTTTTTCCCTCAGTTGTTTTTAGTTGCCAGATGAACCTGTCACAGAGCAGTCTTCATTTCTGTTACAGGGCTTTTGGTTTCTAGCAGTTCCTTTTGTTTTCTTAGTGTTTCCCCCTCTCTGTTTACACCACCCACCTGTTTTTGCATCTATTCCAGTTTTACCATCTAAGACTTTAGTATACTAATCAGAATTATTTTAAATTCATGGTCTAATAGTTCCAAAATTGCTGCCATATATAAGTTTTGTTCTGAGCCTCGCTTTTTCTCTTCAACTTGGATTTTGGCCATTTATTATATCTTTTTTTTTTTAATTGAAAGGTGGACGTGGACATGATGTATTGAGTAAAAGGAGATTAGGTAAATAGAATCTGTATGTGAGGCTTTGTTATGGTTAGTAATTTAGAGTGTGTTTATTCTTTGCTGTAGCTATAGCTTCAGAAAATAAAATTTCCTTTAATGTCCTTGTTTTTATCTCACTGCTGTCTTTGACTTTCCCTAGAGACTCTTTCTTAAATAGAGCTTGAAACTTGCTTTTCTTTTAGCTGTAATCCCCTCTTATACAGAAGCCTATTGGGAGGTGGTCATGTGTGGGCAAAGGGAAAATATATTTTATAATCCCTTGATTGCTGCTGCTGATGCTAAGTCACTTCAGTTGTGTCTGAATCCGTGCAACCCCATAGACGGCAGCTCACCAGGCTCCTCTCTCCCTGGGATTCTCCAGGCAAGAATACTGGAGTGGGTTGCCATGTCCTTCTCCAATACATGCATGCATGCTAAGTCGCTTCAGTCATGTCCGACTCTGTGCGACCCCTTGGACAGCAGCCCACCAGCCTCCTCTGTCCACAGGATTTTCTAGGCAAAGATATTGGAGTGAGTTGCCATTTCCTTCTCCAAACCCCTTGATTAGGTCTTGGTATTTTAGTGAACCTGTGTGCTTGGGCTGTGACTGTCACAAATACTGTTTAGCTTTCACCCACACCCCTTCAGTAAATAAGGAAATCTACAGGGCCTGGAGTTGTGTATTTCTTTCCCTCACTTCAAGGGCTAGAGGGGGCTGGAGTTTGGGTATTTTCTTTCTAAGGTCAGTCTGGGTTTTGGAAAAGCCTAGTGGGTTTGACTTTGGTAAAATGGTCTTCCTTGAGGGTAGGCCCTTTTTAAGGAGAAGAGAAAGCTCTAGGTATATTTCAAAACAGTTACTTTTTTGCTACCCCTGACAGAAACTTGAGGGGAATTTTCTCTAATCTTTTATCTGAGAATCCGGTAGGACTCCAGGAGGTATTATAAATGTCATGGAAATGTAAGTATCCTTCTAAGGATGGGGCCCCAGAAATTTTAAATTCTCAAGCTAGTCCATGCTCAGCCTCTAGTAATTACTTGAATTTACTGGAAGTGTTCTTATCAATTGCTGGCTCCAATAACACTTCACAGGCAAGATGTGATTCTTTCTATTTGCTTGTCTCTCCAGTTTTAAGTTTGCAGGCAGTATTTTCTCATAACCTTAGTTCTCCAATGGATCTAAAAAATTGTTATTGACATTGTTTTAGCTTTTTTGTGTGTATGTGCAGATAAAAGTGAGGACATTCAAGCTCTTCACATATCTGACCAGAAACCAATGTATGTTACTGATATTTACAAACATTACAAAGAAGATGATAATCTGGCATATCTATTTCTAGTTTTTGTTTTCCTGATATTTTTCATGTTTTTTATTTACAAGAGAAAATCAAAGATATGGAGATTTCAGCACTGCATTTTAACAATTGAGTGAATCTTCTTAATTAATTGATATAAGATTAGAAGAACTTATTTGGAGTGCAAAGTTTAAAAAATTTTCTTGCTGTCTTATATGTGCATAAACCTGCTTGTGAAATATTCCTAATTGAGATACCAATTGAAACTTTTTCCATTCAAGCAATTTTCAAATATTTTCATATATGTAAATATCCACTAGATCTTGTGGGAGGGAAAATCACTTAAATTTTATGACTAACTTTTCTCAATGGCAACATCTATATCAATTATATATTGCATGATTTCTCTTTTTATGGGTGCTAACATTCACAGTGTTATGACCAACAGAACCTCCTCTAAAATTATTAGTGATGTTGCTCTGGTAAAATCAAATTAGACTTTGGTTTTAATCTGAACTTCTTAGTGAAGCAATACTCAATTAGTATGACCTCTTTAAAATCCACAGATTAACAAAGTCACATCCATTGAACGATTTTTGTTTCATAAAACAATGGACGCATCCCAACTGCTGAAGTAATCCTATTAGAGTACCCTGGAAAAATCTAAGTTATAAATGAGGCACATGGAGCCAACATCATCATCACTCTTTAGGGACAAAAGCGCATATGGAAGCACTTCATGGGTTCATTAAATATCAATCTGAAATAACATAACATCAATATTGGTAGCTCAAAAATGATAACAGCTGACAGATGGCAACCAATTAGAGCAATTAGCAATTAACTTGTGTGTCCCTGTCCCACCTTCATCCTCCTCCACTTGCTCCACAAATTCCTGCAATCCCTGGAAATGTGCCTGAGATCCAGTCTCTGCTACAGACTGTTTGGATAATATGTTTGGGGCAGCTATTGAAAATGGGTTTGGAGAGAAAGAGCATGTCACTTTTTAACTTTTTCTCAAAATCAGTTTAGTTTAGTTCATTTCAGTCTCTCAGTCGTGTCCGACTCTTTGCGACCCCATGAATCGCAGCACGCCAGGCCTCCCTGTTCATCACCATCTCCTGGAGTTCACTCAGACTCATGTCCATTGAGTCCGTGATGCCATCCAGCCATCTCATCCTCGGTCGTCCCCTTCTCCTCCTGCCCCCAATCCCTCCATATGACTGTTCTTTTTAGGGAAAATCTAATTTAAAAAACACCCTAAATTTTTTTTTCCCTAGAATGAAAGAGTGCTATAAATATTTATAAAACTCAACGGCCCTATAAAGTAGCTCAAGAAAACTTTGCCAAAATTATTTTTTTTCTTAAAAGCAAAAGTATAATTGTGAAATATAAGTCCACTACAAGTTATTCCAAGACCCTCTCTTTTCATTTGGGTTTCTTAACTGAGCAATAACATTGTTCATTTCATGACAGTCATCACTGACCATTACCAAAAGTTGTGTTCATATACTCAACCATAAGATAAGTAATTTCCTTAATGTTGAGTTTGAAGATGCTGATGCTAGAAAAGATTGAAGGTAGGAGGAGAAGGAGATGACAGAGGATGAGATGATTGCATGGCATCACCGACTCAATGGACATGAGTTTGAATAAACTCTGGGAGTTTGTAATGGACAGGGAGACCTGGCTTGCTGCAGTCCATGGGGTCTCAAAGAGTCCGACATGACTAAGCGACTGAACTGAACGTTTACACTGATTTTATAACAGCGTTTACAATGATGTTAGGTGTTTCACCTTTGACAACGTAAACTTCCAGAATATTAACTTCCAAAATCTTTGACAACGTAAGATTCCATAAACTGAATGAAAAAAATGAGTCATTATTGGAATTAAATGACTTTCTGGCTTGAAGCATCCAAAGTGACTAACATAACATTGGCATTATTTAATTCTTTGCAAAGTTCCCTAAAGAAATCAACATTGGCAAACCTCTCCTTCTAAAGACCATCTTAAATTATTTTGCCATTTTAATTGTCCTCAATTAGTAAATGGAAGAAAAAGAAGTTTAGAGCATGGCCATAGAGAAAGGGAAAAAAACAAAACAAAAAACAAAAACGTGCCTTACAGTAATTTGAGCTCGGTACGGTTATTCCCTAAAAAAGAAACAATCCAGGTGACAAAATACAACCCTTTCTCTACTCCAAAGCCATAATTGTATCATCTTGAAGAAGTGGGTGAATTTAAAAATCATCACAAAGTCACTGACAGAGCTGCTGTTGTCCAGATGGGCCTTTTTTCTAATTCACATGATGGTTCCCTTTAGTCTAGGTATTGCTCTAAATACAATAGTGAAGGAAAAACTTTGACAGATCAGAATAAAAATTAGCCTTCCCCAAATCATTTCTGTTTACCTCCAAACATACTACATTCCCAGACACCTTTGATTAATTTAAATTTTATTTGTATAGCACTATCCTCTAAAGAGGCTTCCCTGGTGGCTCAGACGGTAAAGTGTCTGCCTACAATGTGGAAGACCCGGGTTCAATCCCTGGGTCGGGAAGATTCTCTGGAGAAGGAAATGGCAACCCACTCCAGTACTCTTGTCTGGAAAATTACATGGACGGAGGAGCCTGGTAGGCTACCGTCTATAGGGTTGCAAAGAGTCGGACATGACTGAGCGACTTGAATTTTCATCCTCTAAAGTTCAACCAAGGCTACTCAACATGAAGCATATTAAGGACTTTTCTATCATTTTTGGCAAGTTTTTTTTGTGTATGTGTGTGTTTTTGATTGTGCTTCCATATGACCAGCTGTCAAGGAATACTATTGGAAAAGTATTTCCTTTAATTTTATGGTATGAGACACTGGTTTGTTGAAGCATGTAATTTTTCCAAATATACCTTTGTTTTTCTTTGGGGGCATCAATTACAAACCTTGTAAACTTATAGAGAATTAGCATTTCAATAAAGAAACAAAGCATTATCAGCTATAAACCATTCCAATTAAGTAGTTTTTAGAACTAGTCTTTTCCAAGTCTTTCTTAGTCCAGCATTTAACCTAAGCTACAAGCAACAGATGGGAGGGATACATGAAATTTTGGAAGAGTGAAGAGAGGAGGAGCTTCTTTCTTCTGTTCTTTGGACAAAATTTTGCTTGTTCTTTTTCTGGTTCAGAGAGAAACTGAATAACAGCTAAAGATAATTCATTAACACGAAGAATTCAGCTCTCAAAAAGAATGCCTTTTATGATAAAACAGCTTTTATCTATAGAAGTCCAAAGATTTAAAACACATATATATAGGGCTTTTCCAAAACAGTGTGAACAGCAGGACAGAATATATATCATTAACCAGATAACAATGGTGTTATCCAAAGTCAACCCTAGCATAGCTTCCTTACACAAAACGTGCAAGATGAGAGCATGATTGTTTTCATTTTCTTCATGTTATTCTCTTTTACTCATGCAAGATTATAAAAAAAACATTGAGTTATTTATCATTCCTTTATTATTTGTGGTAGAGTCATCTTCATTCTGCAAAATAATAATAAAAAATCCCATATGAATTGAAATGGGATACAAGAGCTCAACAGATGTAGCTGTATCTCTCATATGAAAATAAACGGAATGTTTTCCTTAATCAATCAGAATGAATAATATTGATGGGCTTGGCAGTGACTAAATCAGGGCTGCCAGCTCCAGCTACCCAGCGTGATTTTGTCTTTCCAACCAGACTAAAAAATGCTCTCCTTCCTTCATACTGGACGACTTCATTTCCACTCATTCAGTTGAACAAAACTCACCCGGAATTCTGAAAGCTTCGCCTGTCTCATAAAATGTTTACCAGATATCTCTTACAGGGTGGCAGATGTGCTACTATTTTTCATTATAAGAAGAACTCAAGTGGCCAAGTCCACTCTACTGAGGAGCATAAACAATCACTTTGGTGGGAGGTTGTTTATTGGTGGTCATGCTACAAGGTCACGTGTTTCAGCACGTTTGTTTAAAACTTCATCTAAACAACTGCCTGCAGTGGAACATTGTGGACAACTGGAAGGCTGCCTTTTGTTTAAATCAGCTTTGAGAGTATGATTGAGTTGGTGACACCCCTTAACTTTCTATTTTTAGCAGGAGTTCAAATACATTTGTTTTTTGTTTTGATGTATATTTCCACAATTATTACCATAACAACCCAGTGTAAGCACATTAACAAAAAAGGAGGCACTGACCTTCTTTCCAATCTTCCTGTTTGCCACATAGTTAACTTGGTAAACCTTCAGGGAATAAGAGGTAAGTCAATAATAAACCTAATTTGTTAAGTATTTCTGTCTTTGTTATTACAAGGATTTAAATATATTCTAGTTTGAAATAATTTACATATATTAGATTATTTATTACTCTATTGTTATTCTATGAACAATAACTATGAATTATATATTTTATATAATTGCTAATATATAAATAGCTATTATTATTCACAATTCCATTTTCAAGATGAAGAAAACTAAGGCACAGAGATTTCACTTCCTTAACCAAAGTCACCCTGCTTGTAAGTGGTGGAGAGAGATTCCACCCTCAGCCAAACCTGATTACAGGACTCATGTACTGATCTCTAACCTAGTTTTGTGCAGATTCGTTTTTTCCTTTGTTTGATCTTCTTGAAGTATTCTTTTCTCCTCTTTCTGATGGTTCCTGGATCTCAGGGATGATCAAATCTAAGATAAGATTTACATTTCTGTTTTCATGAGTGGTATTGGGCTGTGAGTGATGAAGAAAGATGTAGACATAAAAAATTTCTAGTAATTACCTTCCTGGATTACTAGCAGTGAGGAGAAAAGGAAATCAGGCATATTCTTTTCTCTTGAATGCTGTCATGAAGTCACACTTTGGCAGTTCTAGACTGACCCACAAGTAAACTGTGGTTTTCATCATCTTAATCCAGTCTGTAACCATGTTATTTATTCCTAAAGAGAAGCACTCATTCTGTTATGACAGATTTGTGCCTGAGATGTCACTAGTGGGCAGAGGGTCTTCTCTGAAAGCCATGTAGCCTGTGGCCATGCAAAAAAGTACACATCCTAGAAGGTGGTCAGTCATTGCCACCTGGTGGTTAAAGTGATTTAACCATCTGTGTAGGTAGAGAAATCAACAATGCCATGGTAGGCTGGTTCACTCAGTTTTACCGACTTTTGGCAGTGGAGACACTTATTTAGTGACAGATGGTTTTAAATGTTAATCAGAGTTAATTCCTACCCCAAATTCATTTCCAGCTCCCATATTTTTGTATCTCCTCTGATTATCTTGCTTTTCTCTGCCTGCTCTACTTTCATAGAGTTGGCAAAAGATCTTACCAAAGCTCTAGAATCAGGACTTTGCACAATGCAGTTCATTCTGAGATGGACTTTATTATTTCAGAAAGTATCTTGATTGCCTGAAGACATACCTAGACATTTTTAAGGACATTATTCAAAGATTTATAGTTTCTGAAGAACTCTGGAATCTGATATAGGAAATGTATTCTTTAAAAATAGCCTGTTGTGATGTGTCAGAAGCCATACGTGTTTTGGGGTCCATAAATGAAAGAGTAATGGGGTAGATAGCTAAATTTAAAATGAATTATNAGGAGTACGTCAAGGCTGTATACTGTCACCTTGCTTATTTAACTTACATGCAGAGTACATCATGAGAAATGCTGGGCTGGAAGAAGCACAAGTTGGAATCAAGATTTCCGGGAGAAATATCAATAACCTCAGATATGCAGGTGACACCACCCTTATGGCAGAAAGTGAAGAGGAACTAAAAAGCCTCTTGATGAAAGTGAAAATGGAAAGTGAAAAGTTGGCTTAAAGCTCAACATTCAGAAAACGAAGATCATGGCATCTGGTTCCATCACTTCATGAGAAATAGATGGGGAAACAGTGGAAACAGCATCAGATTTTGTTTTTGAGGGCTCCAAAATCACTGTAGATGGTGATTGCAGCCATGAAATTAAGATGCTTACTCCTTGGAAGAAAAGTTATGACCAACCTAGATAGCATATTGAAAAGCAGAGACATTACTTTGCCAACAAAAGTCAATCTAGTCAACAGTATGGTTTCTCCTGTGGTCATGTATGGATGTGAGAGTTGGACTGTGAAGAAAGCTGAGTGCCGAAGAATTGATGCTTTTGAACTCTGCTTTTGGAGAAGACTCTTGCAAGAAAAGATCCAACCAGTCCATTCTGAAGATCAGCCCTGGGATTTCTTTGGAAGCAATGATGCTAAAGCTGAAATTCCAGTACTTTGGCCACCTCATGCGAAGAGTTGACTCTTTGGAAAAGACTGTTGCTAGGAGGAGGAGAAGGGGATGACAGAGGATGAGATGGCTGGATGGCATCAGTGACTCGATGGATGTGAGTCTGAGTGAGCTTTGGGAGTTGGTGATGGACAGGGAGGCCTGGCGTGCTGTGATTCATGGGGTCGCAGAGAGTCAGACAAGACTGGTTGAAATGAACTGAACTGAGCTCCTTTTATAGGAGGTATTTATGATACACATTTGCACATGTGAGACTTAAGGGTAGTTAGGGCTTCATTTTCTGTTGCAGGAATCTCAGGGGCCCAGACATTCCCTTTCTCTGACACCAAGAGAAGAGGGTAAGATAGCAGTATCTAAGAGCAATGGCAGAGGATCTGAAATGAACTGTTCTGGTGAATGACTGTTTGTTGGCTGGCCTCTTTTGACTGCAGTCCCTTCCTGAACCTGTTTCTCAAGTCTTTTGTTAATATGTGAACCATCCAATAAATTAAATACTTTTTTGCTTAATTAGCAGGTCAGATTGCTTACCACCTAGAAACTCTGAGTCAGAATTTAGTAATTCTGTGTAAACTGACATATTAAAGCTGCATGTTGAGGAAATTTAGGTATCAGATGGTATAAAAATTTCCTGGAGAGTAATTCTAGTCTTAAATGAACCTCTACTGATAAGAATGTTATGGGCACCAGGGGCCTTGTCTATAAAATTAGAAGTGTGGGTAAATCAGTGACTTTTGTGCCTTTAGGAGCCCCAGGGATTCAAAGGGACTTTCTCTTGGCTACTGAAAAAGAGCCAAATGAAAGAGGATGTGATCAGTAAGTGCTGTTGAATGTCGTTTCCTTCCTACATTTTACAAAGAGTGCATGCGTGCTAAGTCACTTCAGTTGTGTCCAGTTCTTTGGGACCCTATGGACTGTGGCCTGTCAGGCTCCCCTGTCCATGGGATTCTCCAGGCAAGAATAGTGGAGTGGGCTGCCGACTCCTACTCCAGGGGATATTCCCTACCCAGAGAGGAAACTTGTAACTCTTTTGTAACTTGTAACCCTCCTGCGTTGGCAGGCAGGTTCTTTACTACTACTGCCACCTGTATTCAGTTCAGTTCAGTTCAGTAGCTCAGTTGTATCTGACTCTTTGAGACTCCATGAACTGCAGCACATCAAGCTTCCCTGCCCATCACCAACTCTCGGAGCTTGCTCAAACTTATGTCCATCAAGTCGATGATGCCATTCAACTTTCTCATCCTATGTTGTCCCCCTTCTCCTTCTGCCTTCAGTCTTTCCCAACACCAGGGTCTTTTCCAATGAGTCAATTCTTTGTATCAGGTGGCCAATGGATTGGAGTTTCAGCTTCAGCATCATTCCTTCCAATGAATAGTCAGGACTGATTTCCTTCAGGATGGACTGGTTGGATATCCTTGCATTCCAAGGGACTCTCAAAAGCCTTCTTCAACACTGTGGCTCAAAAGCATCAATTCTTCGGCACTCTGCGCTCACAGTCCAGCTCTCACAGCCACCTGGGGATCCAGAGTCATATTCAGAGAGAACCTATTAGATTCTCTTCACAATTGGTTTTGAATAAAGGATACCTCAAGAGTTTTTTAAGGAATGTAGTGAAAGATGTTGAAGATGTCTTCTAGCTTCCTCATTCTATGAATCTGTGTTTTGTCCTAGAAATCTCTTCTGCGTAGTATTCTCCAAAAATAATGAGAGGAAGCAAAATGTTTTAAGAATAAAAGCATATGTTTCTAGTAAAAATAACTGTCACTTATTGAGGTCTTACAGTATACAAGGACCAGTGTTATTACTGCTTTAAATGAATAAATCATTTAATACTCACAACAATCTTGTAAGTTTGATACTATACCTAAGATCATGTAAGTATAGGAGGTAGGATTTCAACCCAGGCAGGCTTGCTCCCAAAATCATACTCTTAATTACAATCCTATGTCCTTTCTACTTAGTAGCAAGACATTAGAAGTTCAAAGAAACATATAAGTTGCTCTTTGGAATAAATAAATGAATAGGAATCTTTGGGAAAGTTTAAAGTTGCTCATAGTGAAGCTCTATGGAATGCATTTTTCAGATCCAATGTGAATGGGTTTATCAGACAAAAAGTAGTTGAGACATTGTTTTCATAAATTGTTTCCTGCTATGCTGACTTGATGGACATGAGTTTGAGCAAGCTCTGGGAATTGGTGATAGACAGGAAGGCTGGTGTGCAGCAGTCCATGGGATCACAAAGAGTCAGGCACTACTGAGCAACTGAACTGAAGCTGCTGACATGTTTTAACAAAAGACTGAATTGTCTCTTTCTTCTTTCAATTTTGAAAGTTTTTGGCTTCATGTATTTTGGTACATGAAAATGCATACTCATAAAAGATTGCTGTTTTCTATTTGGATTAATTCTTTTATCATTATGTAATATTGCTCTTTATTTGATTGTGTTATATAGTTTATATTGCTAATTCAGCATCCATTTTAATAGTTTAATATATTTTCTTCTACTTTTTTGATGCATTCACTTATTTAAAGTGAACTAAATAATTTTTAGGATGTTTTCAGAGTTGTCCAGCTGTCACCACTCTATCAATTTCAGAGTATTTTTCATTAACTCAAAAATAAACCACTGAAGACATTATGCTAAGAGAAATAAGCCAGAAAGAAACCATTCATCCTTTAAGACACTCCTCACTATGGCTGGTGTCTCTCACGCAGCATAATGTTTTCAAAGTTCATCCACCATTTTTCAAGGTACATCTACAATGTAGGTTTTATTATTACATTATTTCTTTTTATGAATAAATAATATCCCTTGCATGGATATACCACATTTTGCTTGTCCGTTCATCCATTGATGGACACTTTGGTTGGTTCCATTCTTTTACTTTTAACCTATTTATATTTTTATACTTAAAATAGTTTCTTTTAGATAGTATACAATTTAGTCCTACTTTTATATCCACTGTAGTATTTTCTTTTCTTTTAATTAGTTTGTTTAGACCATTGTAATGGTTGATATGATCAGATTAACATTTGTCATCTTCGCAAATGGCTTCTGCTGGCAAGTGGTATTTTTCTTCTTTTCCAGAGAAATATCTTTATTTTTCTTTTATTTTTGAAAGGCATTTTTATCTATTCTTTTTTCTACTTCTCTTTTTTCTTGTAAATATTGAGATGATACATTTATGTCCACTATTATCTTACCTTTTTATCTATGTGAAATATTTTTATGTTGCCCTTAGGTTTACAATATTCAGATTATTCAATGAGAATATACCTTCAAATAGCTTTATGCCACTTCATATGTACTATAAGACATAATAACAGTTAACTACCAATTTTTCCTCTTATATTTATATCATTTGTTATATATTTATTTTTACATATTTTATAAATTCATTGCAATTATTTTTACTTTAGAAAATCTTTTAAAATTAATTTAATTGAATTGGAGGCTAAATTACAATGATAAAAAATGACTCTTAAGTTTATCTTCATCACTAATTCTCTTCATTTCTCTTATGGAGCCAAATTTTTCTTTGTCATTGTATTCCTCTGGCTCTTAACTTCCTTTGATGTTATAGTGAGGTCTGCTGGCAACTGATTTTCCATTTTTTTTCTCAAAGAAATGTCTTCATTTTTCTTTTATTTTTGAAAGATATTTTCACTGGGTATAAAATTATGAGTTAACAGATTTTTTCTTGTCTTTTAATACTTTAAATTACATTTCCTGCCTGGTATAATTTATGATGAGAAATCTTCTGTAATTCTTATCTTTGTTCCTTTGCATGTAAAGTATTTCTATGTCTTTGTGATTAACTTTCAGAAGTTTAAATGGGAGATGTCTTGGGATTTGTATGTGTGTTTTGTGTGTATTCCAGTCACTATTTCTGAGCTTCTTGTATTTGTTGTTTGTTGTTTAGCACTAATTTTGGAAAATTCTCTGCCATAATGTCTTCAAATGTATTTCTTTCTCTTTCTTTTCTTCTGATGAGATTATAGTTACCTATGTATTAGTCCATTTGATTGTCCATAGAAAAATTCATTTTTCCATTTGTGTTCCCGTGTGGTTAATATTCATCCTCTGTCTTCAAATTCATGATGTCACTTTAATTTCCAGCCAGAGAGGTTTTTTAATTTTTAAATATTTATTTACTTATTTGGCTGCAGTGGGTATTCGTTGTGGTGTGCAGAATTTTTAGTTGCTGCATGTGGGATCTAGTTTCCTCACCAGGAATCAAACCCAGGGCCCTTGCATTGGGAGAATGGAGCCTTAGCCACTAGACCACCAAGGAAGTCCCCCAACCAGAGAGGTTTCTTCCAGAGTCTTTTCCACCTTCACCATGAGAGTTTTCCCTTGATGCCTGTGCCTTTAAAAAGTTCTTTTTCTATGCTCTTATCCATCCCCTAGCAGTTCACTGCTGTTACTTAATTCAGGATGTCAGTAGGCACTGAGGCAACTGCCTCTGTTGTTCTGGTTCAGCCTTATTTTTAGGCAGCACTTTGTTCCTGCATCTCAAGGTAGGGACCATCTCAGTGACTCTTCTCCTCTTTCGAATGGTCTGGGCCCAATGTCTGTTTCTGCTCCTACTCCCATAATTAGAGAATATTATTTGTTCACTTCTCCTAACTACATGGATTTTTCCATATGCCTTAAGTGTGATGGCGTTTTTTCCCCCATTTCCCCCAAAGACTTGAGGTTTTTGGTCCATAGGAAATATAAGGGCAAAGGATCCAGGTAGGTCTCTGTGTCTTTCCTTGAGGAATGCTGTTGTTCTACCACCTATTCTAGGCCCTTCCTGACACTCCCTGTACACTCTTATCTTATGTGAGGACATCCAGTGAGGTTTGTGAAGAAGGGTCTGACAGTGAATGCGGTTCCTTGTTGTTTGGTGTGCCCAAGAGCCATATGTTGTCACAGTAGCTCACATGCTACCTTCAGCATGCTGGTGACTATTAGTAGAATTACTCTCACCTTCATGTTTGGCTTTGGGTATCCAGCATCTGCCTCAGGTAATCAAGGGCTATTGTGCTATTTCTCCTTGAAAACATTTGTTTTTCCTTAGATTTAAGATTTCTTGCTGGTTCTGTGACTCTGCTATCTAATGGATTCAAGAAATATGGTGATTTTACAGATTTGTGCCTTTTTTTAATGTAAGGAAGGAAGTGACACTATTTTCAGCTTACTACATTCCAAGCAGAAGCTGGAATTCCTGATGCTTACTTTTCATAAATATAATTCTAATTCCCTTGCAGTCTCTAATGCACTTCACTGAAAATCACTGATAAGCAGAAAGTAAATTGTAGCTTTTATAGAACTCTTCAAGTCATATTTTGTTATGCTTCATTTTATACTGAGAAACTATATTTTAGTTTGTTTTCTAAATGTAAATTATAGTATCTTGTTAAATATCCCTTTTCATATCATACTGCCCCTTCAGAGAAGATGGTGTTTCAGAAAAAAGCGAGGACTGCCCACTCCTATCACTTCCCACATAAAGAAGCAATGACACAGACATTTCTTGGTGACTGGAGTAATGGGGGTTAATTGGTGGCATGGTAAGTAAGCAGATAAGACGAGGCAGTGGCAATCTCTACATCTTCTCAGGGGTGAGAAGCCATGCTTTCTGATAAAGTGATGTCATTTTGTGTCCAGGGTTGATAAATTCCATTGTTTTACAAGAAGTGGGAATGAACTCAGACCATATGCTGAAAACTTAAGCATCTAACTATGCTGAGCACTAAACATATGTGTATGTTCAGAAAGCTTTGGGAATAATTTGTTTCTGGTACTTTTATATCCAGGTATGGATTGTTGTAGTGCCCTCAGGTTACAAATCATTACTACTAACTAATGCACATTGTGAGCCTGCAGCTTCATCGACACTCATCACTTTGTATGTGTGTTTCATGTTGCTTTCTGCTGGAGCTTGCTGTGACAAGTTAGATCCCATCTGTCTGCTCAGGAACAAGCAAAATGACAAACATAACACAGGCAACATTGTTTAGACATCCAAATTGTTTTCTACCATTTGGTTTTACTGATATGCTAACATTTAGAGCTGATAAATAAATGAAAGATGGATAGGACCTTGAAACTGGGGTGATCCTTATGAGATGTGCAAGATGGCAGTACTATATTTAAATAGACATTTGTGTGCAATCATATTTGTTAGGCATTTTTTACTTAATTCACTCATCTCTCTTCAAAAGACTCAAAGGCTATGGAATAAATTGTCTGTCATATTTTATAATTGTAGGGAGTAAAGGAGCTGCTTTCTTCTTTAAAGAGAACTGAGTTAGTGTAGGAAGATGTGGCTATGAAGTATGATTGATATTTTTTTCCCAATCTAAAAATTTTTAATGGAAAAAAAAGAAAAACTCTGGTCTTCATTGGACATTTTTTCTTCTATAATTACTGACATGTGGTGGTAGGAAGATTCCTCTAAAGTTAGAGATGGGTTTGTATGAATTTTATATCCTTAATCATTCCTGTTAAGAAGTGAAAATTTTTCCCCCTTATGACTTCCTATTGATTTTTCTATAGAGGTACAGATATACTTGGGAGATGCTTTGTATTTTTCTCTAAGGTGAAGTCAGTTGAAATGATTTAATAGTTTAATAAAATATCTTAATCACCAGGAATATACATTTGACCATATTTGTGTGTGCCTTCCTTAGCATATTTCCCTGTTTCTTTTCACTTTTCATAAGACACCTTGTAGATAGAGAGTTAAAGATAAAAAACCATGCTCAATAAATGCTCATTGAATTTATTAAATCAGGTCAGCTGACTGTTGTATATTCTCCTAATGATGGTGTTTGACTATGAGATTCTCCCTCAACCTCCTTACCTTTCCAAAAACTGCCTAACCTTGACTCAAAAACATGCATGAACTAAAATATTATGCAGCTCTTACACAAAAGACTTATAAATACCCACTATTATTGCGGTTATTAATATTCTTTTGTTTTAAAGAGAAAAGTACCAGTTCCTTTCATTTCATAGAAAATAACACAACTGTAAGAGCTGTTGCCAAGCAACCTGCATTCACAGCTCAGATGGGCTGAATTGTTTATATTCATATGTGGATAAAATTGACCCACTCCTTCTCTGAAAAAAATATGAAGTCTTTGAGATAGTTCTCCTAAGGTTTTGTGGGGAAAGTCATGACATTATTGTACTGTAGGGGTTTCTGAAACTGACATATCCAATGTATATGTCTCTTTAACTACTCTTGTTACGTTACAGTATAAGTGTCTTGTTTGCAATCTATTCCCATTAGATTGAGTTTCTTGAGGGCAAAGACTGCATTCTATTCATCACACAGGAAAGGGTTTTTTATATGGCCAACATTCTATAAGTGTGTGATAGATACCTCAAAAATAGTGTTAAATGAGTGTTTGTACTACATTCTTTCTACAAAAATATTTCCTTACTGCAACATAGAAGGAAGAAAGAGATTAGAAAATACAGCAATATAAAATTATGATAAACCCAAACTGAAGCAATATGTTAAAACTACTGAAATTATAAAATTTTAGAATTAAGTGAAACTTCATGGGACATTTATTTCAGTGGTCTCAATCTTAGATCTTATTTGATTTGAATCATAAGAGAAACTTTTCAATTTAACTGCTGAAGTTTTGAATTGTGGAATTTTCAAAGCTATCCAGCTATAGAACCAGGGTTGGGAACCACTGATATGGTCCAGCAGTCCCATTTTATGGTGGAGGAAACAGCTCCAGAGGAGTGAGAATTGTGAGGTCGTGAAAAGAGTACAAGCTTTTCCTGCCAGTGTCTGACTTTAGCCATCAGTTCCTTACTGTAAAATGGAGATAATCATGTTTACTTGCAGTGCCACTGAGGAGGCGGAATGGGCCTACGTATGTAGTATGCCTAGAGTTGTGGTTGGTGAGAGCAAGCCAAGGACTGACGCTTCCCCCAGCAATTTTTTCTGAGTTGCAAACATGATGTGAACAGAACCTTGATCCACTGACGTCCATACTCTTCAGTGCCATGGAAAGCAGCACAGGATCTCTCTAGTTCTGATGTTTATACTGGAAAGGAGCAAGCATTCATATATCTGTCAAGATCCCTACAGGAAACCCATGAGGCATCTAAATGGGTAAATAATTCAGTGAGGAGACTTTTCCCCAAAGATGTGACAAGGTTGAGGGAATCACCAAGAAACCGTGAAGGAAGGGGCTTCCCGATCAAGAGGTCAGAGGGTACCCCTGGTATAAGTTTCAAACTCTGAGAGATAGTGAGGGACAGGGAGGGCTGGCATCTGTAATCCATGTGGTCACAAAGAGTCAGACACGGCTTAGCAACTGAACACCAGAGAAGCTGCATCCCAGTTAGAGGAACAGAGCTAGGGGCTCCACTGCAGCCTGGCAGGAAGGGAGCTGGGAATGAATCTCTCTCCTGTTCTCTGATTTTCTGCTAGTGATCACAGTGGTTAAGCCAGAGGATAAGAAACTCAGTTGCAATTCATAAGGATTAGTCTCCTGGGGCCCAAAGCCGGGTGAAGAAGGATGGAGAAGGTTCTGGAAAAGCCATCAGAACGTATCCAGGCAATTACTGGGCTTCTACCTTAGGTTGGTTGTTTTATGAGCATGATATCATTAAAGCTTGTGCTGCTTTGGGGCTAATCCAACTGAACATAAAGTGCCCAAAATTAATGACACTATGGCAGAGCCTTGGTTGCCAGAAATTCATATATATACCCACCAAGTTTGCCCTGAAATAAACTTCCTCTTGGCAGTGAGACCTGAACTTGATGGCTGAATGTGGGTCCTCTGCAGAAGAGACACAGCTTTCACTCTGGCAAATGGCTGCTTTATTGGAGCAGATTTCACAAGGAAATCAGCATGCAAGTCCTGCTAGATAGGGACAGACAATAAAAAATTCCACTCCTGCTTCAGCAGCTGCCTGCTTTTCCTTTGCCGTCTGCTCACCTCTTTGTTTTGTAATTTATCCATCTAAGAAATGAGAAGAACACCTGCTTCTCATTATGAGACTGAGATGTTTTGAGGGAAATGAGGCTCATTCTTATAGAAGAAAAATGCTGTCTACATACACGCAAAATCGAAACAGGAGACAGTCTCCCAGCACTCAGTTGCATCAATAAACCGGACCCATAGAAGATACCTGATGTTTCATTTCTTTGAATAAACCTTTCTGTGTAATCACCTGAAGAATCAGAGGAAAATCAGGCACCTCTGTCTGCCTTTGAGGAGTTCACCGTCTTGTGGGAGGAATCAGAAATGAAATATTTCTTAAAAGGGGATAATGTTAGGTGGAGGTTTTAGCATCCTTTTGAAATCTCCTCTTGTATGTATCAGTCTGTTGCTACCTAGCTATCTATCTAAATTTTGTTTTTAAACTGTGATCTATATACACTCTTTCTGCACTTCAGATGCATTAGAATCCTAACTAGGAGTCCCTCTGGGCTCCTTTCCTATCTGATGATGCTTTCTTTTAGATTCCCAGGATTTTCCAACCATTTACATCATAGTTTGGTTTTCTTTAATAACAAATTGACTTTCCCCATTGATTGGCACCCTTGTTGGGAATCATTTTCCCTAACCCAGTTTCATCCTTTAATGTTAAATTTCTCTGTACTAGCTCTGCCTAGCATCCTCAACCTCATCCCTCCACTGGCTGGAGAGAGGTAACCAGTAATTTTATAAAGTGTCTTTTGAGGATCTGCAGACAGTAGATGTTCTGTTGCACTTTTCTTTGCTCAGTCCTGATGGGGCTGCCTTATTCAGTAACCAGGATGTTGGGACCAAGAACCAGGAAAATTTTTAGCTTATGAAAAATTCATAGTCAGGTTTAGGGCAGATGTAGGGTTTACCAGGTGGCTCAGTGCTAAAGAATCTGCCTGCAGTGCAGGAGATGCAGGTTCAATCCCTGGGTTGGGAAGATCCCCTGGAGAAGGGAATGGCAACCCACTCCAGTATTCTTGCCTGGAGAATCCGATGGACAGAGGAGACTGGTGGGGTACAATCCATGGGGGTCACAAAGCATTGGAGATGACTTAGTGACTAAAAAAAAACAGACATGTAAGATGTATCTCATAACAATATTAAGAGGAAATGAGGACCTCATAGATGACTTGAATCTGAGTTGGAAGTGAAGAGGGATAGCATTCGCAGGAGCAGCTAAGGCAGATATTCAGGGTATTATTAGCACAGCGTGATCCAGAGCACAGTGACAACACCATCCTGCCTGGGTGAAGAGTTCCTGGTGAGATGTGATTCTATCACCTGCTGCTTACTGTGTGCCTACTGTGTGTCTAGACCTCTGTCAGGTCACTTACATATACCATCTCTGTTACGGATTGTATGTGTCCTTCTCTCCAAATTTATATATTAAAACCCTGCCTTCTCATTTCCCAATATAATGGTTTTGAGGGGTGGGAACCTTTGGCAGGTAATTAGATCATGAGAGTGGAGACTTCATGGATGGGATTAGTGACCTTATCAAAGAGACTCTGGAGAGTGCTTTCGTTCTCTCTTCATCATATGAGGATGCAGTGAAGAAATGACCACCTGCAACCTGGAAGAAGGCACTCACAAATATTCAAGCATATGACAGTCTCATCTCAGACTTCCAATCTTCAGACCTATGAGAAATACATTTCTATTTTTTATAAGCCTTCGGTTCAGTTCAGTCACTCAGTCGTGTCCGACTCTTTGCGACCCCATGAATTGCAGCACACCAG
>SJYX01019907.1:123396-140833 GCA_006410675.1 Oreotragus oreotragus
GTTGCTTTCTGCTGGAGCTTGCTGTGACAAGTTAGATCCCATCTGTCTGCTCAGGAACAAGCAAAATGACAAACATAACACAGGCAACATTGTTTAGACATCCAAATTGTTTTCTACCATTTGGTTTTACTGATATGCTAACATTTAGAGCTGATAAATAAATGAAAGATGGATAGGACCTTGAAACTGGGGTGATCCTTATGAGATGTGCAAGATGGCAGTACTATATTTAAATAGACATTTGTGTGCAATCATATTTGTTAGGCATTTTTTACTTAATTCACTCATCTCTCTTCAAAAGACTCAAAGGCTATGGAATAAATTGTCTGTCATATTTTATAATTGTAGGGAGTAAAGGAGCTGCTTTCTTCTTTAAAGAGAACTGAGTTAGTGTAGGAAGATGTGGCTATGAAGTATGATTGATATTTTTTTCCCAATCTAAAAATTTTTAATGGAAAAAAAAGAAAAACTCTGGTCTTCATTGGACATTTTTTCTTCTATAATTACTGACATGTGGTGGTAGGAAGATTCCTCTAAAGTTAGAGATGGGTTTGTATGAATTTTATATCCTTAATCATTCCTGTTAAGAAGTGAAAATTTTTCCCCCTTATGACTTCCTATTGATTTTTCTATAGAGGTACAGATATACTTGGGAGATGCTTTGTATTTTTCTCTAAGGTGAAATCAGTTGAAATGATTTAATAGTTTAATAAAATATCTTAATCACCAGGAATATACATTTGACCATATTTGTGTGTGCCTTCCTTAGCATATTTCCCTGTTTCTTTTCACTTTTCATAAGACACCTTGTAGATAGAGAGTTAAAGATAAAAAACCATGCTCAATAAATGCTCATTGAATTTATTAAATCAGGTCAGCTGACTGTTGTATATTCTCCTAATGATGGTGTTTGACTATGAGATTCTCCCTCAACCTCCTTACCTTTCCAAAAACTGCCTAACCTTGACTCAAAAACATGCATGAACTAAAATATTATGCAGCTCTTACACAAAAGACTTATAAATACCCACTATTATTGCGGTTATTAATATTCTTTTGTTTTAAAGAGAAAAGTACCAGTTCCTTTCATTTCATAGAAAATAACACAACTGTAAGAGCTGTTGCCAAGCAACCTGCATTCACAGCTCAGATGGGCTGAATTGTTTATATTCATATGTGGATAAAATTGACCCACTCCTTCTCTGAAAAAAATATGAAGTCTTTGAGATAGTTCTCCTAAGATTTTTTGGGGAAAGTCATGACATTATTGTACTGTAGGGGTTTCTGAAACTGACATATCCAATGTATATGTCTCTTTAACTACTCTTGTTACGTTACAGTATAAGTGTCTTGTTTGCAATCTATTCCCATTAGATTGAGTTTCTTGAGGGCAAGGACTGCATTCTATTCATCACACAGGAAAGGGTTTTTTATATGGCCAACATTCTATAAGTGTGTGATAGATACCTCAAAAATAGTGTTAAATGAGTGTTTGTACTACATTCTTTCTACAAAAATATTTCCTTACTGCAACATAGAAGGAAGAAAGAGATTAGAAAATACAGCAATATAAAATTATGATAAACCCAAACTGAAGCAATATGTTAAAACTACTGAAATTATAAAATTTTAGAATTAAGTGAAACTTCATGGGACATTTATTTCAGTGGTCTCAATCTTAGATCTTATTTGATTTGAATCATAAGAGAAACTTTTCAATTTAACTGCTGAAGTTTTGAATTGTGGAATTTTCAAAGCTATCCAGCTATAGAACCAGGGTTGGGAACCACTGATATGGTCCAGCAGTCCCATTTTATGGTGGAGGAAACAGCTCCAGAGGAGTGAGAATTGTGAGGTCGTGAAAAGAGTACAAGCTTTTCCTGCCAGTGTCTGACTTTAGCCATCAGTTCCTTACTGTAAAATGGAGATAATCATGTTTACTTGCAGTGCCACTGAGGAGGCGGAATGGGCCTACGTATGTAGTATGCCTAGAGTTGTGGTTGGTGAGAGCAAGCCAAGGACTGACGCTTCCCCCAGCAATTTTTTCTGAGTTGCAAACATGATGTGAACAGCACCTTGATCCACTGACGTCCATACTCTTCAGTGCCATGGAAAGCAGCACAGGATCTCTCTAGTTCTGATGTTTATACTGGAAAGGAGCAAGCATTCATATATCTGTCAAGATCCCTACAGGAAACCCATGAGGCATCTAAATGGGTAAATAATTCAGTGAGGAGACTTTTCCCCAAAGATGTGACAAGGTTGAGGGAATCACCAAGAAACCGTGAAGGAAGGGGCTTCCCGATCAAGAGGTCAGAGGGTACCCCTGGTATAAGTTTCAAACTCTGAGAGATAGTGAGGGACAGGGAGGGCTGGCATCTGTAATCCATGTGGTCACAAAGAGTCAGACACGGCTTAGCAACTGAACACCAGAGAAGCTGCATCCCAGTTAGAGGAACAGAGCTAGGGGCTCCACTGCAGCCTGGCAGGAAGGGAGCTGGGAATGAATCTCTCTCCTGTTCTCTGATTTTCTGCTAGTGATCACAGTGGTTAAGCCAGAGGATAAGAAACTCAGTTGCAATTCATAAGGATTAGTCTCCTGGGGCCCAAAGCCGGGTGAAGAAGGATGGAGAAGGTTCTGGAAAAGCCATCAGAACGTATCCAGGCAATTACTGGGCTTCTACCTTAGGTCGGTTGTTTTATGAGCATGATATCATTAAAGCTTGTGCTGCTTTGGGGCTAATCCAACTGAACATAAAGTGCCCAAAATTAATGACACTATGGCAGAGCCTTGGTTGCCAGAAATTCATATATACCCCCACCAAGTTTGCCCTGAAATAAACTTCCTCTTGGCAGTGAGACCTGAACTTGATGGCTGAATGTGGGTCCTCTGCAGAAGAGACACAGCTTTCACTCTGGCAAATGGCTGCTTTATTGGAGCAGATTTCACAAGGAAATCAGCATGCAAGTCCTGCTAGATAGGGACACACAATAAAAAATTCCACTCCTGCTTCAGCAGCTGCCTGCTTTTCCTTTGCCGTCTGCTCACCTCTTTGTTTTGTAATTTATCCATCTAAGAAATGAGAAGAACACCTGCTTCTCATTATGAGACTGAGATGTTTTGAGGGAAATGAGGCTCATTATTATAGAAGAAAAATGCTGTCTACATACACGCAAAATCGAAACAGGAGACAGTCTCCCAGCACTCAGTTGCATCAATAAACCGGACCCATAGAAGATACCTGATGTTTCATTTCTTTGAATAAACCTTTCTGTGTAATCACCTGAAGAATCAGAGGAAAATCAGGCACCTCTGTCTGCCTTTGAGGAGTTCACCGTCTTGTGGGAGGAATCAGAAATGAAATATTTCTTAAAAGGGGATAATGTTAGGTGGAGGTTTTAGCATCCTTTTAAAATCTCCTCTTGTATGTATCAGTCTATTGCTACCTAGCTATCTATCTAAATTTTGTTTTTAAACTGTGATCTATATACACTCTTTCTGCACTTCAGATGCATTAGAATCCTAACTAGGAGTCCCTCTGGGCCCCTTTCCTATCTGATGATGCTTTCTTTTAGATTCCCAGGATTTTCCAACCATTTACATCATAGTTTGGTTTTCTTTAATAACAAATTGACTTTCCCCATTGATTGGCACCCTTGTTGGGAATCATTTTCCCTAACCCAGTTTCATCCTTTAATGTTAAATTTCTCTGTACTAGCTCTGCCTAGCATCCTCAACCTCATCCCTCCACTGGCTGGAGAGAGGTAACCAGTAATTTTATAAAGTGTCTTTTGAGGATCTGCAGACAGTAGATGTTCTGTTGCACTTTTCTTTGCTCAGTCCTGATGGGGCTGCCTTATTCAGTAACCAGGATGTTGGGACCAAGAACCAGGAAAATTTTTAGCTTATGAAAAATTCATAGTCAGGTTTAGGGCAGATGTAGGGTTTACCAGGTGGCTCAGTGCTAAAGAATCTGCCTGCAGTGCAGGAGATGCAGGTTCAATCCCTGGGTTGGGAAGATCCCCTGGAGAAGGGAATGGCAACCCACTCCNGTCCTTCCAATGAACACCCAGGACTGATCTTCAGAATGGACTGTTTGGATCTCCTTGCAGTCCAAGGGACTCTCAAGAGTACTCTCCAACACCACAGTTCAAAAGCATCAGTTCTTCGGTACTCAGCTTTCTTCACAGTCCAACTCTCACATCCATACATGACCACAGGAAAAACCATAGCTTTGACTAGACGGACTTTTGTTGGCAAAGTAATGTCTCTGCTTTTGAATATGCTATCTAGGTTGGTCATAACTTTCCAAGGAGTAAACATCTTTTAATTTCATGGCTGCAATCACCATCTGCAGTGATTTTGGAGCCCCCAAAATAAAGTCTGACACTGTTTCCATTGTTTCTCCATCTATTTGCCATGAAGTGATGGGACCAGATGCCATGATCTTAATTTTCTGAATGTTGAGCTTTAAGCCAACTTTTTCACTCTCCTCTTTCACTTTCATCAGGAGGCTTTTTAGTTTTAAACTAAGACAAAACTGGATCCTCACAACACAGAAAGTTTTGTCACACAGCTAGCAAGCTGTAAAGCCCTGTTAGGTATGCAGCTCTGTATGCCTCCAAACCCTATATGCTGCCTTTTTCTAATAAGTAAAAAAAGAATTGGTGAAGGAGAACCAGTTACCACAAATCATTTAGGAACCAAAAGTGAAGAGTATGGGAAAGATCTGGTAGCTAAGAGACATCAATTTTCATGTACATCATTTACCGAAGGACATTTTCTGAAATGATCTCAACCTACCCCCAAAGATCCTCAAGCAGGTAAGCATATTTCTTTCTTTCTTTTGACTCTGAAAAGGCTTTAGTTATTTATTTAGCTGTGCTGAGTCTTAGTTTTGGGACACAGGATCTTTTTAGTTGTGACATGTAGAATCTTTATATACTTCAAACAAACTCTTACTTGCTGCATGTGGGATCTAGTCCCCTGATCAAGGATTAAACTCAGGCCCTTGCATTGGAAGCATGGAGGCTTAGCCACTGGACCAGCTTAGATCAGTGACTCTAAAGTCAGTTGCGTGAAATTCCTGTGTTCTGTCCAAACTTTTACAGATCTGGTGATTATTTTCCTCTATCCATTGCCTGAGAAGTAGTAGGGATAAAAAGGAATGATCAACAGCCAACTTCTACTCTGTCTTCCTTTGTCTTACAAGTGCTTTNTCTCTCTAAAGTCAGTTGCGTGAAATTCCTGTGTTCTGTCCAAACTTTTACAGATCTGGTGATTATTTTCCTCTATCCATTGCCTGAGAAGTAGTAGGGATAAAAAGGAATGATCAACAGCCAACTTCTACTCTGTCTTCCTTTGTCTTACAAGTGCTTTGTTATAATGACTCTATATCTGAAGGCTTAGAATATTGTCTCATCTCTACCCTTTCAGGAAAATTTTTACAGCATATTGTGCATGAGAAGCCTTGAGATGATGCTATCTGAGGTGTAGGAATTGCTTAAGGTAGAGAAGAAAAATTATGTGGGGCCATACTAGCATTCTTCATCTATGGAGAATGCATATGATATTATTTGTGGGTTATTTAGTTTATCCTCTATTTAACTCATCTACTACTTCAAGCACTCTTAAGTGGTCATGCTTAGTCCTGGGAAGGTCACTTGACTTTCAGACATAATGTCAGGGATAATCCAGAGACAGTGACAACAAACTTTTCTGTGATCTAGATTAATGCAGAAAGTTTAAAAGGCATATTGAATGTCAGAAGTGGATTTATATTAGTGAAACTCTTGTCTTACATAGCATGATGAGTGCTAGTAATGGACTTTCATTGGTGAAATAAAATGTATTCAAGATATATAGATTGGCTAAAATATTTTAAAGATACTCTAACTAGGGGATCAGAATATAGCAATGGCCAGAGTCTGTAGTCTCAGAAAAGTTTCCAGACTCAGTTTCTAAATGGTATTTTGTCTAGACATTGGTTTAGGAGATTTTCTACTTTTCCTAATGGAAGTCATAGGGATAACATAATTATAGCTCTGGAATATTCTTGTGTCTGCCTTGAGTAATCCTTTCAGATCAAGTATAGTCAGAGCACTTTAAAAAGACAGAAAATTGAAGAATGTTTTGACTTAAAGAATGATATATGACTTATTTTATGCCTCCTTTCTAATGAACATTTATTCAATAATTATCTATGTATCTGGCAGAAGTAGCTAACCCTTAAGCACTTCAGATCTTTAAAGGGCGCTCTTAAGAGTGAAAAGAACTCAAGAGATCTTAGATGAGTTGGCAAGAAGCAAATTTTTATTATATCCCAACTACTTCATTGGTTATGAAGGTTTTTCTGGGTAGTTTGGGAATTGGTCCAGTACTGATAACTTTTAAAATTAATGGTGGTTTTGAATTCTAATCAACAGGCAATAATAGGACTTTTAGATCAACCTCCTGTCTAGTTTGGAGACAGCCTGTTTTTATTTCCTAAGAATTCCCTATTGGTCTGGTTAGTGAGCTCTCGTAATGTACTTACTCACATGGGGCATAGGGGAACAACCAGGAGTGCAGCCATGGATTCACTAATGGTTCCTCGGCGCTGTGGCCATAACTTTAGGTATGGATCAGCTTTCACTGATACTTTAAAGCCACTAGCAATTGCAAATTTAATAACTATGCCTGTTTTGCCACCTCTATTCTCAACTCGATTTGTTTTTTCCTGGACTGATCTGCTGCTGCTTTTATTATGAATTATTAACAGTAAAAGTCAGCATTATTGTTTGGTAAGATAGTAAATTACTCTTTTGTTCTTAAGGTTAATTGCAATTTCTTGTGTCCTATTAATGCTTTAACATTTCCTAATGGGAACAAGTAAATAAACTATGGAAAACATATATGTAATTGAAAAAGTAGGTAGTCTAAAATAAAGAACACAAATTTCTTTATGTTTAGGGGCAGGAATAGTGTTACTAATATAAATGTGTAGAACAATAGGGAAAGAAGAGCTATGGCCCTACCAAGAGACATCTATAATCCTATTCTTTCTGAGCTATTCAAATATGAGTGACTTCTCTGTCCAATGGACTGTACAAAGCAAATCGTTGGAAATGGAATGGATGCTTTCTAAAATTCAATTATAAATATGTTGAAGAAACCAATATTCTATGTGCTTTAAGATATTTATCATAGTTACTATTTATACTTTTATCAAATATGACCTAAAGATTCAAATAGTTGGTTTCTAAAGTCAAAGAGAGTATGACCTGATTTTATACAAGATTGAGATAGCCATAGCACAATCATAGAGAGTGCTTAAATATTCAAAGCTTTTGTTTTCCTGTTATAAACATATAGTGAATGCATTCCTTTTCCTAGAATATTTATGTTTTGTAGTCTTGAGATTAACATTCATGTGACAATTTGTCATTACTGTTAAAAGTAAAATACATGTATACCTGTGGTGGATTCATGTTGATGTATGGCAAAACCAATACAATATTGTAAAGTAATTAGCCTCCAACTAAAATAAATAAATTTAAATCAAAAAAAAAGAAAGAAACCTCCAAGGAGAGAAGTGCTTTTCTAATATCTGTGAGCCAAATGTACAAATCTTACAAGAAAGAGCTTTCCTCTTCCACTGCCTACTATTTATGGTCTTAATGCCTCCAAAGGATGTGACTTGTATTTATCTTAGAGATATAACAAGGTACAGTGGTCAGCTCATTGAATTGTTTTCTGCAAGCCCTGTTTCAGTGTTTTAGCTAAACATTTTCCAACCTCCTGAAGCAACTCCTGACATTAATTTTTAATTTTAAACAAGACTGAATTAAATTATGTTTACAGTTACACATATTCCAGTCGACAACAACAGATGATCAGGATAATATCTTTGTGTTTGGAGTCTTATTCTATAACATTGCAGGAGAAAATTCTCAATCATTAGGATGGAGCAGGGATATGTATCACTTCCTCAACTTAGCATTATCTGGGTTTGTACCTGCTGCCTCTGGGAGATAGTGAGAGACATGGAGGCCTGGCATGCTGCAGTCCACGGGATTGCGGAGAGTTGAAATGACTTGGCAATTCAACAGCAACAATGATCTGCTGCCGGGAAGACTCTACCCGAGTAGTTTGCTGTGCTCTGTTGCTCAGTTGTATCCAACTCTTTTGCAACCCCATGGACTGTAGCTCGCCAGCTTCCTCTGTTCTTGGGATTCTCCATGAAGGAATACTGGAGTGGGTAGCCATTTCTTCCTCCAGAGGATCTTCCTGATCCAGGGATGGAACTCGCATCTCTTGCATTGACAGGTGGACTCTTTACCACTAGTGCCACCTGGGAAGCTATTGAGAGAAGTAGATTTGATGAGATTCTTTGGCTTGGGAAGTCAGTAGGATTCCTGGGTCATGCTTCTCAGAGGAGAAGGGCCTAGTGAAGAGCTCACATCCCTGCTAAACATGACTGTAGTAGCTTTGGAGCTGATAATATATGGGAGTCAATCTGTGGAGGAACACATTCAACAAACAGGAAATCAAAGGGACTTCTCTGGTGGTCTAGTGGTTAAGAATTCACCTGCCAATGGAGGGGACATGGGTTCAGTCCCTGGTCCAGGAAGGTTGTACATGCCACAGGGCAACTGGGCTTATGTGCTTGCAACTTCTGAGCCACACGATTTAGAGTCTGTGCTCTGCAACAAGGGAACCCATTGCAGTGGGAAGCCTGCACATCAGCACTAGAGAGCAGACTCTGACTCACGGCAACTAGAGAAAGCCTGCTCATAGCAACAAAGAGCTAGTGCAACCAAAAATAAATATTTTTTTAAAAGAGGATTCCTCAGGAGGAATTATGCTGAGGGACCAAGGATTAAGTATTGCTTATTAATAACATTACCTAGATTGCATTCCCTGAAAGGGTCCATTTACTATGTTTACTATGTTTGGTCACAGTTTCTGTACTTTTTTATCTGTTATTTCTTGATCAATGCTACATCTAAAATGCCAGAACCGTATTTTTTTCATTTTGTATACCCAGTAGAAGAAACATGATAAGTACTTGATATATATTGTATTTTGATTAAACTGGACATATTAATAAAGATTCTTTTGGCTACAAGGTACAGAAACCTATTTGAACAAACTGACCTATGGGTGAAAAAGATGAATTTATAATTTATGATAGGGGAAAATCACCTCCAGTATCAGCAAAACAACTAAGACCAGGCAAATAAATGTCAATAGCATGTTTTCTTGTCTCTGCTCCTCTCAAAATTCTTTCTTCTGCCTCTGCAGACCAGCTTTCTCTTCTTCAGCTCACATGGAGGAATGCTTGTCAGTGGCACTCACATTTGCATGATATGAGATCAATATTCTGGTGAGAAGAGAGATCTCTTTCTCACCCCCAGTGCTAAATTCTCCAGGAAGGGAGGTTGTTTATTGCAACTTCGGATCTAGCTTTCATATCTGGCAAGAGTCTTGGATACCCTGGCTGCCTGTATCCCAGTGATATAGCTGCATAAATGGGAGAAACAAGTTTTAGTTGCTGGAAATGAGTAGGTGGCCCAATACTTTAGAGGAATCAATATTGCAACAGCTTAAAATATACATGTATATGCAAACATATCTAAATATGTGTTGTTATATAATATATAAAAATATATGCACTATATATACTATTATTTAACATATAATACTATATACCATATACTATATAATCAATTATATTGTATTATCGAAGTGCATGCTCACTTGCTTAGTCATGTCTGACTCTTTGTGACCCAGTGGACTGTAACCCGCCAGTTTCCTCTGTCCATGGACTTTTCCGGGCAAGAATATGGGAGTGTGCTGCCATTTCCTTACTCCAGGGGACCTTTCTGACCCAGGGATCAAGCCCATCTGTTGCATCTCCTGCACTGGTATACAGATTCTTTACCACTGTGAAGTATATTAAATATATCACATTTTATGTAATAACATACAATACTTTTTTCATACATAATAACATCAACCTACTTTTTAGAGACTCATCCTAGTCTTGGTAAAGCTGTACAAAGAGGAAAATAAATATTAGCTGTTTCCCTGAGAATATTTTGTTGGATGCTGTGTCTTATGAATTGGATAGGGAGTGGATCATTTGTTCTGGTGAAGTGTTAGGTGTTCAGACAGAGCTTGTTGGTTAATAAAGGCCCCCTTCTCCCTCTCTTTCTACCTCCCTCTATTCTTTTTTTCCCCTCCCTTAGGTTAACCCACAGCAACATGGCTGCTTCCATTCTAAAAAGCTCTGTTGTTGATAAGAACTTGGGCCTCATGAATGAAAAGAAATGCAAAGATATGAGCCAAGTTGTATAAATTACTTTCAGGATAGGTAAATTGAATTGGCAATAAATATAGTAGAGGCAGGCAGATGTACCAAGGATTAAGTGTATTTTTACAAATTGTTTTCAGGCATTGGAGAATTGATAGGTACATTTACTATATCATTTTTTTCTGTGGTATCATCCAGTTTTCTATGTATTTTCTTTATATTTAATATGGTGATTGTGCTCTTCTATTGTTCTAAGTACTGTTCTAAGCATTTTACTTACCATCCCATTTAACTGACATAATAACTTATAAGGTAGGTTGTAAGTCTCTTTATAGAGAACTGAGTCACAGAGATGTTAACAAATGTGACCAGCAACACATGATGTGTGTGGAGGCAGTACCGGATGCACCTGGGTCCAGAGCTCACCTTGTAATGCAGTCTACGTAAACTTCACTTATCTTTTCTGTGCAGGTACAGTGGCATGATAAGTTATGTAGCTGATAAAATTAATGATAACATATTACTGGAAATATTTTAATAAATGGAAACTGTGACATTATACAAAGGTGGAGAAAAGCCTGCCATAGTTTCCTGAACTTCTCTTGACTCAAAGGTGACAGATGGGACTGTTTTAGCAAGACGAATGTCTTAAAGAGCTTCAGGGTTTTTAACATTTCACTTTTCAGTGCAGATGCAATCATTTGATTAAAGAAGTACTGGCTTGAGTTTCTCTGATTTTCAGGGCTAAAAATAAGATCCTTGGAAAAATATTTAAGTCTAACTGGAAACTTCAACATCTATGAATCTCTTTCCAAATAGGGTCATTTAAATGATCACAGACAGGTAATTGCCTACATTAAAACTATAAAAATATGATCTAGAACTTCTTTCTTTAACTCCTTCACATATGAACATCTTAAATATCAACTCCATAGCATTAGCCCTTCTTTCTCCCTCTCTAATTTTAATTGGCTTAAATCCCTAAAGCTCCATCACAAAATAACTTCCAAATTAGTTTCCCAATCCTCTTTGCATAGTGCTTTTCTCACCCCAAGATCCTTTTTATATTTTTCCTTACACAAAATTTATTTTCAGATCTGAGTGTCACATTTGTAAATCGGCAGCCCTAGAGAAAGTAGATCATACATTATTCTCCTTTGAGTTATTTGTGACCTATTAATAAAATTCAAGCATTAGAAGTGAGGGACAGACTTGCTCTATTTATCTGGCAGTTTGTAGTTGGAAACTACCTTAGGCCAAAAGCAGCAGATGCTCTGTTTTCACAGTTGTTCCCAAGCATCTCAAGAAAGTAAAGACACCTTGTCTGTCTAATCTGATCTCAGCATTTGATTTGGTCATATGGGTGAGGACAGAATTTGTGCAGAGTGATCTTTAGAAATCAACTTAGATCGTATCCTTTTTCGGCTTGCATCTCTCTGACAGTTTTCTATCTCATTAAAGGTCCTGCCACATCCTCCATGATCTATTCTCCTCTGACTGCATGTTTTAACCCTAATTCCAGTATTTTCTTGATTTTGCCCAATGCATTCCTTCTTAGATTCCTTTGCATTTATAGTTCCCTCTGCCTGAATCACACATCCTCAGACATCCCCAAGGCTCACACCTTCATCTGCTTTATGTTCCTCCTCAAATCCATTTCAGTGACACCTTCCCTGACGAATCTCATAATTTGTCACCCTCTCTCTCGATATTTCCTTTTGTCCCTAAGAAGTCTTGCATTTGATGTATGCATGCTCAGTCATGTCTGACTGTGACCCCATGGACTGTAGCTCTGCAGGCTCTTCTGTCCATGGAATTTTACAGGCAAGAATATTGGAGTGGGTTGCCATTCTCTTCTGCAGGGCATTTTCCCAACCCGGAGATAAAACCTGCGTCTCCTGTATTGGCAGGCAGATTCTTTACCACTGAGCCACCTGGAAAGCCCATCTTACATTTGATATATTTTACTTATTTTTCTTATTGATTATTTTGCCTTGTAAAGGCAGATATTTTTGCCTGTATTTTTCACCTAGTGTATCTCCTGAGTCTAGAACAGAGTCTCAGTAAAATACTTATTGCATAAATGAATGAACAGCAAACTATATATCCAAGACATAGAGATAATAAAGGGCTTCCCTGATAGCTCAGTTGGTAAAGAACCCTCCTGCAATCCAGAAGACTCTGGTTCAATTCCTGGGTCAGAAAGATCCTCTGGAGAAGGGATAAGCTACCCACTCTAACATTCTTGCTTCCCTTGTGGCTCAGCTGGTAAAGAATTTCCTTGCAATGTGGGAGACCTGGGTTCGATCCCTGGTTGGGAAAATTCCCCAGAGAAGGGAAAGGCTACCCACTCCAGTATTCTGTTCTGGAGAATTTCATGGACGATGTAGTCCATGGGGTCACAAAGAGTTGGACATGACTGCAAAACTTTCACTTCACAGAGATAATAAAGGGGAATGCAATGAACTTTTTAAATGGTTCTAGCAAATATCTGAGACAACTTCTTATGGGAGATAACCTCAAAACTGGGTCTTGAGAGATCCGCAGGATTTTTTCCAGTAGGGCAACTTGAGAAAGGACATTCCATACAGTTGAAATAATGTGTGCAAAAACACAGATACAAAACCATATAATTTGTTTGGTAAAGTCAGCTTTAAAGTATTGATGAATTTTGCTATACGTTAAAATAATGATGGAATTTATCCTTTAAATAATGGAAGGTCCATGAGACATTTTAAGCAGAAATGATAGAGAACTATATGCTCTGTTCCAGCAGCAATGGAAAGCCTGGAATTTAGGAAACTGAGGCTTGATTTAGGGATACAAGCTAAAAGACAGCAGCAGTGCAAGTGAAAGAAAATGGGGGATTGCTCTGTTATGGGTGTACAGTAACAAAAGGAATCAATATGAATAAATGCTTGACTGATTGGTGTGTGTGTGTGTGTGTACAGAGTAGGTTTAGAAGGATGAAGGAGCTGAACTCACAATATTAGTGAAAAACAGGATTATTTAGCTGAATTATCTAGTCTCTCTCTTTTGTTGACATTGATGCATTTCTTGGGATAATTCTTGAGCTGTTTACCTTCATTTCATAGATCCTGAGAGTTCCAGAACTCTGGTTTATTGCTAAGGGGGTGCAATTAATAGGATGATATGATTTTTTTCTTAAACTCAATGAAAATATCAGTGAAACAATCTAAGCTCTATTTTCTCTCAACATACACAATCTTAACACCCTCTGTAAAATATCAAGATTGGTGAACTTTATGTTGAAGTTAATAGAAAATTATTGATTTTGATTCACTCAAATAAAATAACTATTCCCTGACAAGTCCTCTGCATAAAATTATTCTGCATGTGAAATATATCACTGTCTCCTATTGCCAGTTCAATGTACACTATTTAGTAGAAAACACATAAACTTTAAGTCACAGTGACCTGTCTGAATTCCATACCTGCAGGATAACCTTTGGCAAAATTGCCAGATCACTATTAATCTCATTTTCCCCACTAATGAAATAAAAACAATACCTACATCACAGAATAGTTTTGAGGTTTAAAAGAAACAAAATGTGTATAAGTCGAGGGTCCTTTAATTAGAATAACAGAAGCTAACTCTGGCTAATAAACACCTAAAGGACTTATCAGAAGGAAATTAGGACTTAACATATTGACATGAAGCTAGAAAATGGGCAGTAATGTGCAGAAACTAACACAACAGGAATCACAGAAATGGCCTCATAGCCTAAACAGAGTTGTCTGGATGCAAACATTAGAAAAAGTATGCCAGCTATTTATGTTTTTCATTCTTGCATCACCCGTTCAGGACTCTAAGTCCTAGGATCGAGTATTCAGTTGGCTGATTTGGCCCCTTTTAGCTTCTCTACAAAGGATCTAATCTAGAAATTTCCAGTCCTAAAAGCTCTCTAAAAATTTAGGATGCTGGGGAAAGTGGAATGGATTCTTGCTGGCCAAAAACATTAAATTGGTGACTGTGGAGCTATTTTGACCATCATCCACAGCAAGAATATATTACTCTAAGTCCTAGGATCGAGTATTCAGTTGGCTGATTTGGCCCCTTTTAGCTTCTCTACAAAAGATCTAATCTAGAAATTTCCAGTCCTAAAAGCTCTCTAAAAATTTAGGATGCTGGGGAAAGTGGAATGGATTCTTGCTGGCCAAAAACATTAAATTGGTGACTGTGGAGCTATTTTGACCATCATCCACAGCAAGAATATATTTTAAATCATGATCTAGGGTTTACAGATGTACATATGTATTTATACATAACCAGGACAAAATTTTCTCTAAACTGAACTTATTCCTACTGTATGTGTTATACTCTGTTTTTTATTTCTTTATTTATTCCACTTTTTAAAAGCCAAGTCATGGCCCACTAAGTTGATTTCATGACTTATGACTGTGCTGCAATGTGCAGCCTATAAACATTTTATTACAGTGTATATAATATTAGCAAATCATAGATACTTTGTAAATGTCAAGTTCTCTCATACCACCTTTTCCCCTTTATTCTACCTCCTGCTCATCCATCAAATAAAATTTGCAGACAGTGGCTGAATGACAAAGATATCTGAAGCCTCTTTCATTTTTATTGACCTAATGACATAATGTTAATTATATTTCCCTAAAGGACTGATTAGACCAAAGAATCAAGATTTTTAAGTGACATAGAGTTTAAAGAAAAGCAGTACTGAAAAAAGAAATAGTGAAATTAAGAGAATAAGGTGTGACCTAAGTCTCAGCAAAACTAAGATTCCCTCTTGAAATACCATAGAAAATTTTCTATTCCACATACACACATCATCTGTTACTGTTCTCTAGGCACCCCACTCCAGTACTCTTGCCTGGAAAATCCCATGGACCGAGGAGCCTGGTGGGCTGCAGTCCATAGGGTCGCTAAGAGTCGGACACAACTGAGTGACTTCACTTTCACCTTTCACTTTCATGCATTGGAGAAGGAAATGGCAACCCACTCCAGTGTTCTTGCCTGGAGAATCCCAGGGATGGGGGAGCCTGGTGGGCTGCCGTCTATGGGGTTGCACAGAGTCAGACACGACTGAAGCGACTTAGCAGCAGCAGCAGCAGAAGAAGAAGAAATAAGACTTGGAAGATTCGGCACATCTTTTCTTAACTTTCCCTGTGTTGAAAGAGATACTTGTCTTTATTTCAGAACAAAAATATATTTTGATCTAAAATATTGAGTTAATTGTTTTTAGAGGTTATGAGCTGGAATTTGTAAAATAATTGGTTCCGTTCTTCAATTTGTGTGTGTATGGGAGGAGGGGTGGGTGGGGAGGGGAAGGCAGTGAGACTATCACCAAAGCATTAGGTTCATAATGGGTTCCACCTCTGTGTTTATATGCTTCAAATAGACAATCGGCGAATTTATAGGTTTAAAATATTGTGAATTACATTTTGCTCTCCATATATTATTTAAGCCATCTCAGCAGGGCCTCTTCCCCCAACTGACAGGATCCACTGTATATCCACATTAGCTTGCCTCCTTTGGTCCTAACTTCCCAGCAGTTTAATTTATTTTCTACAGATTCTGTATCCCATTTCCAAAGAGAACTCTGACAATCTGCTGTATTCAAGCCTTTGGTGAGTAATCTCTCCTTGTCAAACCGTGGAGTGATTTCTCAGACTTGGATTTGAGGCCTGCCTCATTAGGACTCCTCTGTTTCTCTCCCTTCAAATATCAATAACGCTGTGCTTTCTTTCCACCAGAAGAAACCTCTGATTTCAAGGTGTATTTTTTTCTTCTGTTATTCAGTCTCATTCCCTCGTGCCTCTTCTGGAACCCAAACCCCCTAATCTTGCCCCTTGTCATTTGCATCTTCTAGTTGTCCTTCTACCCTGGAAGTTTCTTCTCTTTTTACAAATGTTCTCAGATGTCCTAACAAACTACCTGAAAAAACCTGAGCTCATTTTCTGGTCTCACAAGTGATCGTACTATCACTCCCCTTTTCTTCAGATGATATCAATGTTTCCTGAACATATATACTTGTTACTTCTGCTTCCTCATATGCATCAACGTGTTTGTGTTTCTAACCAAGCTTCTACTTCTACTAGGCTACCGAAACTCTTCTCTGGGTCCTCATGACAAGAAGTAAGAGGTGTTTTTTTCTACTCAAAGTCCTTCATGTTGCAAAATTCCTATGTTTTAAGCCTTTCTGGAATCCTTGTCCTCATGCTATTCCCCAGGGAGTACGCATTTCCCAAAGTCTTCCTTTGCCATCTTTTGGCATAGAGTTTAGGTACATGGACAGTGGAATCACAATGCCTTAGGTTCAATTCAGAATCTGACACTGTAAGCTGTGCCACATTACCCACTTTATTTATTCTTTCAACCTCATAAAATAGAAATTCAGTTCAGTTCAGTTCAGTTCAGTCACTCAGTCAGGTATGATTCTTTACAACCCCGTGGACCGCAGCACACCAGGACTCGCTTTCCAACAAAAACTCCCGGAGTTTACCCAAACTCATGTCCATTGAGTATGTGATGCCATCCAAACATCTCATCCTCTGTCATCCCATTTTCCTCCTGCCTTCAATCTTTCCCAGCATCAGGGTCTTTTCCAAAGAGTCAGCTCTTCGCATCAGGTGGCAAAAGTACTGAAGTTTCAGCTTCAACATCAGTCCTTCCAATGAACACTCAGGACTGATCTCCTTTAGGATGGACTGGTTGTATCTCTCTGCAGTCCAAGGGACGCTCGAGTCTTCTCCAACACTGCAGTTCAAAAGCATCAATTCTTTGGCACTCAGCTTTCTTTACAGTCCAACTCTCACATCCATACATGACTACTGGAAAAACCATAGCCTTGACTAGACAGACCTTAGTCTGCAAAGTAATGTCCCTGCTTTTTAATATGCTGTCTAGGTTGGTCATAACTTTCCTTCCAAGGAGTAAGCGTCTTTTAATTTCATGGCTGCAATCACCATCTGCAGTGATTTTGGAGCCCAAACAAATAAAACCAGCCACTGTTTCCACTGTTTCCCTATCTATTTCCCATGAAGTGATGGCATGCTCTTTGTTTTCTGAATGTTGAGCTTTAAGCCAACTTTTTCACTCTCCTCTTTCACTTTCATCAAGAGGCTATTTAGTTCTTCTTCACTTT
>SJYX01019907.1:188105-205089 GCA_006410675.1 Oreotragus oreotragus
TGAAAAATGCCAATGTAATTTTGATAGGGACTGCATTGAATCTGTATCACTTTTGGTGGTATGGGCATTTTAACAATATAAATTCTAATCCGTGAGCAGGAAATATCTTCCCATTTATTTGTGAAAAGATTCAAATAGCCAATAAGTATATGAAAGGGTGTTCAGCATCACTAATCATCAGAGAATTGCAAATCAAAACCACAGTGAGATATCACTTCATGCCTGTTAGGATGACTTTTATGACAAAGACAACAGATATCAAGGCAAGGATATGGAAGAAAGGGAACCATTAACCATTGTTGGTGGGAATGTAAATTCATACTATGTAAACAGTATGGAGTTTTCTCAAAAAATAAAAATAAAAATGAGAATACAATATGATCCAGCAATCCCATTACCAGCTATGTATCTGAAAGAAAGAAAATCAATACCTTGAAAAAATCTCCACCCCAATGTGTATTGAAACATTATTTACAATATACAATATATGAAGACAGTGTGTTCATCAAAGGATGAAGGGATAAAAAAGATGTGGTACATATATATATACAGTGGATATTGTTTAGTCACAGCAATGAAGGAAATCCTGCCGAAAACAGGAATGAATTTAAAGGACATTATGCTAAATGAAATTGGCAAGACAGAGAAAGACAAACGCTATATGATCTCACTTATGTGTGCATTGTTAAAAAAGAGAGTAGAATGGTGATTATCAGAAGCTGAGGGTGGGCAGGGATGGAAAGATGCTGGTCAAAGTGTACAAGCTTTAGTTATAAGAGGGTAAGCTCTTGGGATAATTATAGGCATTATTAATACACACACACAAAAGGTGACTATGTGAGGTGATGGATGTGTTAATTAATCTAATTGTGACAGTCATTTCACAAAGTATACATGTGTCAAATCATCATTGTATACTTTAAATACATACAATTTTATTTGTCAGTTATACATCAATGAAGCTGAACAAGTTAAAAACAAAATAAATGCAATGTGTGATCCTAGATTAGGCCTGGGTTTAAAACAGTTTAAAATGATGTAGTTGGGTAAATTTAAATTTCATTTCAGATTTATTATTTGATAAAATGTCAATATTAAATTTTCTGATCATTGTATTTTGGTTACAAAGGCGAATGCTCTTATTTTCAGAGATACATGATATTTATGGATANAAAACAAAATAAATGCAATGTGTGATCCTAGATTAGGCCTGGGTTTAAAACAGTTTAAAATGATGTAGTTGGGTAAATTTAAATTTCATTTCAGATTTATTATTTGATAAAATGTCAATATTAAGTTTTCTGATCATTGTATTTTGGTTACAAAGGCGAATGCTCTTATTTTCAGAGATACATGATATTTATGGATAAAGTGTCATGATATCTGCAATTAACTCAATTAGTTCAGGGGAAAAACAGATAAAGCAAATGGGTCAGAGTGCTGGCAACTGGTGATTCCAGATGAAAAGCATTGACATTGAAGGTTCATTGTACTATCTTTGCAACTCTTCTGTAAGTTTGAAATTTTTTTCAAAATAAAAGTTGGGAGAAAACACCTTCAGTTTATTTTTATACTGGGTATAGAAATCTATGACTTTTTTTCTTATTATTTATCTTCTACCTTGTGTTATTTTCTAATGATATTGACATGGTCATTCTTATTATTGTTCACCAGTATATAATGGATCTTTTCCCCTCTGGCTGTTTAAAGAGTTTCTCCTTTGTTTTGGTTTACAGCAATTTGATGTGACTAGATATGGTTTTCTTTATATTTAGATAGATATGGTTTTCTTTATATTTAGATAGACATGGTTTTCTTTTAGACAGATATGGTTTTCTTTGTATTTACACTTTGTATTGTGTTGAGGTTCTTGGAAGTCTGAGTGAATATTTTTCATGAAATTTGAGAATTTTCATTATTACTTATTCAAGTATGTTTTCCATTCTCATCTCTCTCATTTCTTTCTTGGACCTCAGTTAGCTGTATATTAGACATTTTGATATTGTCTCACATTTCTCTGAAGCTATTTCATTTATTTGTTTTGGTCTTCCTTCTCTCTGAGCTTTATAGTTCAGTTTCTATTGCTCTGTCTTCAAGTTCACTTTTTCCTCCCTGTTGCCATCATCTCTAATCTTCTGTTAAATTCATTCAATGAGTTTTCAAAATTCTAGTATTGTATTTTTAGTCCTAGAATTTACATTTATTTCTTTTTTATAGTTTTCATTTCTCTTCTGAAATTCCTCTTGTGCTTTCTCATTATGTTCATCTTTTCTTTTAAATACTTTTAAGGTCTTTGTCTACAAACTCCAATATTGGTGTCATTTAAAGGTCTATATCTATTGACTCTTTTCTTCTGCTTATGAGTCAAATTTTTCCCGTTTCTGCACACACCTATTATTTTCTGTTCTTTATTAATGTAAGCAGGTCATTATTAAGCACTACCTTTTTTATTCAAATGTTGCTGAATTAAACAACAAAATTGTTGAAGGTCTGGATTTTGTCTTTGAGTTGCTCTATCAGCTAGGTAATTTACAGTTTTATTCTTTTAAGGCTTGCTTTCAGGCTTGACATTTTGAATTGGGAAATTACTTGTTTTGTACAGTATAGCGTCCCTGTGCATTGTAACATCCCTGTTCTCTACCCACTGGCTTCCAGTTGCCAAATATTCCCTGGTAGATGGTCAAAAATTATGCTAGCTAAGAACCACTGATCTAGAGTAGCTATTTATATGGGATCAGAATAGTCTTCTTCTATGTGAGCATTCAAAAGAATGCTCAGGATATTTAGTGAGGTATCTATACTCTGGTTAGTCAGAACTCTTAAGACTCTAGCACTGTGTGGTTTCAGTTCAGTTCGTATCCTCCCAGTAGCCGTATTTTGTCAGCCTCATGGAATCTTGCCTAGTGCATTTTCTGTTTGGTATTCAGGAGGATTTCTTTGCAGATTTGTGGAGTTCCATCTCAATGCAGCTCCCTCATCTATGTTACTCTGCCTTGCAGATTCCATCAGCACTTGCTATCCTGAATTTTAAATTTTATTTCTTCCACTCACCAAGACATCAGCTCTCTGGGTTCTACTGCCCAGTGCAGTGATTTGCATAACGGCTCTGAACAGGAAACTGACATTATTGTGGAGATTGTCTTATGTGGTTCCACGTCTCAATGACTATATCCCTGAGCTATCTCCTCTCCTATGCTTGAAAACAGTTGCTATGTATATTTGTCCAGTTTTATTATTGCTTACAGTGAGAACCTAACATGGGATGACTATTAATCTTTCATAATTTATTCTCATAGCTGTCACTCTCTTTGGAACCTGAATATTTCTAGTTTGCTAACATGGTCTCAAGGGCTTTTCTATTTGTTTATTTGTTGTCAGGTTGACAAAACATCATACCATGTCACTGACAGTGTTTCTTTGCCAGTTTTATTATATTAATAGCTATATCCCTTGGTATACTCAGGGAATCATGGACCCTGGATTATACAATTTCTGTGTCTTGAACACATGAACATTTTCTATGTAATGGACTGTATCACTTTGCCTTAATCTAACTCACTACTTCCTTTACATTTTTACACATTTATTTATTTTTTATTACTAACATCACTCATCTTTTTTTTGCCTTTGGGAATTAACTTTACACTAAAAAAGCTACTTTATTGATTACAGTTATTTTATTAAATAACATTTGTAGATAGCACTCAATAAAAAAAATACAACAACAATCTTTGAAGGAATTAATTTCTGAATGAGTATTGTTTCCCTACACTACTTTTGCTTATGATTTTTTTTAATCTATCTTTTGTGGTTGTTAATTTCATCATAAGCCTAATAGCCTCTTTTATGACTAAGGTAATATAAGTGAACTAAGCTATTTCATCATAAAGCAAATTCTCAGCTACTTTTTTATGACTACTGTATTAGTGAGTGAAGTAATAAAAGGCTCAGGATCCAGGCTTCCAGCTACAGTCCAACTCCTGACTAGTTATATTACATTTAGCAATTTATTTAATATATTTGGTCTCAGCCTCCAAATCCCTAATGGGCCAGATGCTCTCAAATGTCCCTTCGAACTTCGAAATTCTATCTTGGATCTTAAAGGCACCTGGAATATCTCTCTTTTCCCAAGCTAGCCAACTCAGGCTCAAAAGAAATTTTAGTTATTGAAAATGCCCTTTTACTACAGTCAACAAAGGATAAAATGTGATAAGAATGAAAGCAATTAGAAAATGTTTAAAGTGCTTTCATTTCATTTCAGTTCAGTTTAGTCACTCAGTTGTGTGACTCTTTGTGACCCAGTGGACTGCAGCACACCAGTCTTTCCTGTCCATCACCAACTCCTGGAGCCTGCTCAAACTCATGTCCATTGAGTCGGTGATGCCATCCAACCATTTCATCCTCTGTCATCTTCTTTTCCTACTGCCTTCAATCTTTCCCAGAATCAGGGTCTTTTCCAAGGAGTCAGTTCTTTGCATCAGGTGGCCAAAGTATTGGAGTTTCAGCCTCAGCATCAGTCCTTCCAATGACTTCCTTTAGGACTGACTGGTTTGATCTTGTAGTCCAAGTGACTCTCAAGAGTCTTCTCCAACACCACAGTTCAAAAGTGTCAATTCTTCAGCGCTCATTTTTCTTTATGGTCCAACTCTCACATCTATACATGACCACTGGAAAAACCATAGCTTTGACTAAATTGACCTTTGTTGGCAAAGTAATGTCTCTGCTTTGTAATATGCTGTCTAGGTTTATCATAGCTTTAGTAATATAATTTTGTATTATAATTCAGGGGGGTAGAATATGGTCTTATTTGTTTTTTATGTTTCTGTGTATCTTATACATGATAGATCTTGACTCTTTCACATTTTTATATGTCTGGAAAAGGAAAATAAAGGCTGAATCACTTCACATTACAAAAGAAATATGGCTTCAAAATGTGACCTTTTCTGTGACTCTCATGGCACCTTCTGTCTATTTCATCTGGATTGTGAGTTGATCCCACTTTGGACCTACACTTCTTCTTCACGTGTAAAAAGCTGGCCTTTGTTAATGTGTGGATCTGCCAACTGTGGGTTGAGTAGAGCTCTGTACTGTGAATAAGAAAGTGCCAAGATGCAGATGTCTATACCAAAAGAGCTGATGTTTCAGTGGAGAGGACTGACAGGGTAGCCAATAATAATATATCCTGGTGATCAGTGCACAAGGTGCTAAGGAATCAAGGCCAGAAGTCAAATTTAAGAAGTTTGAAAGGATTTTTCATTTCAAGATTAGAGCTAAGAATGCTTTAGGCACTGGCCTCTTTCTGGATTCAAATAGGCCAAGCTCTTTCCTGTCTTAGAGTTATACCTGTGACTGGAGTACTCTTTCTCTGTATCTTCACTTGGTTGGCTTCTTCCATCATTCAAGTTTCAGCTCAAATATCATCTTCTTTAAGGCCTTCCCTGTTTTCCTTATCCACAGGAGTCTCATCTCTGTAATGTGTGTACATGCTCAGCCATGTTTGATTCTTTGAGACCTATGGACTGTAACCTGCCAGGCTCCTCTTCCATGAAATTTTCCAGACAAGAATACTGGAGTAGATTGCCATTTCCTACTCCAGGGGATCTTCCTGACCCAGTGATCGAACCCATCTCTTGAGTTTCCTGAATTGGCAGGCAGATTCTTTACCACTGTGCCACCTGGAAAGCCCATAATGTAATTAACCTAAAACGACTTTTCAACTATTTACAATTATCTACAATTAACTTAGATAGATAACTGAAAGACATGTTCATTTATCTCCCTTTTGGCACCAGAAAAGGTTACGTATTTCTGTCTCTTGACTTGGAGATCAGCCATATTATTTGCTTAGGCCAATGAAACTTTAGCAAAGTAACACCAGAAGAGATTTGAAGCTCCTTGCACTGTTGGGCTTGTTCTCTTGTGCTTCTGCCATCACCACAAGGAGAGGTTTGACAAAGAGCACAATCGCCTTACCCCCAGACCGTGTCCACGATGATACATAAGGAGCAGACCTGAGCAACAAGGCCAGCATGAAGCAGAGCATCCCAGCAGAGTTGGGCCTAAATCAGTGAAACCCATCCCACCTGCAAACATATGAATGGGAGAAAAAGACTGCAGTTTTAAGCCACTGATTTTTGGGGTGGTTCATTTTAATTTATGATTTACACCTACCAGAATGTAAAACTCAGCCAGGTACAAGTCCCAAAGTACTTTTGAACTCTTGAGTTGAAAAATTTAAACATACAAGTGATTCTTGGTTTTATGCCACTGGGTAGATAGAAGTTATTTAGGAAAACATTACACTTGATCTTTAGCCAAAAGGCTAAGAAGCAATGGGAAAACATCAAATGGACCTTAGGCTAAAAAGGCACAAGAAGGTGGAATTTACAGCATTTTTATGCAAGAAAAGGAGCAAGTTCTGATCTCAGCTGTCATATTTGCCTTGTAATTTAAAGTTAGTTTAGCATGTTATTGAAGAGTTTTGAGTTGGCCTGTGGTTTTCATCTCCTGTATTAAATCATGCATCCTTAGAAAAAGACTGAGATAAAATTATAATAATGCATATTTATTGGACACAAGTGATGACAGGCAGAGTTCCAAAAGTTCATCATTCATTTAACACACTGTAAAGATATGAGATAGAGATATCAATCAGATATAATAGATAAGAAAATTGAGATTCCAATCCCTTAAGTGATTTGTCCAAGGTTACAAAGCTTCGAACCCAGGTCTCCTGATTTGCAGGCAGAGTCTTTACCATCTGAGCCACAGGGAAAGTCTTATAAAGCTCTATAGATAGGGATAGATGAAACTAAGCTCAAGCAACATGGTTCCAGGATAGACACGCTTAACACAATGCAACCTTGGAGTATTTCTGGCCCATGACTCATATATTACTCACACATGATACAGACACATCTGGCTTCTCAGTACCGTTTCCTTCAAAAATTCCAAATAGCTCAAAATTGATTTTAAGTACTGCAGTTTTGGCAATTTAAGGTTTGCTAAGTGCAGGTGTTCTGAGTGGGTCTGCTCACATTGAGTCTCCATGTTCTGTTTGTTTGAGCTTCTGTCCACGAGGANTCAGTACCGTTTCCTTCAAAAATTCCAAATAGCTCAAAATTGATTTTAAGTACTGCAGTTTTGGCAATTTAAGGTTTGCTAAGTGCAGGTGTTCTGAGTGGGTCTGCTCACATTGAGTCTCCATGTTCTGTTTGTTTGAGCTTCTGTCCACGAGGACAGGGAAGGCAGCAGATCAATGATCAGTACGTTGGAGATGGAGATTTGGGGGCTCAGAGCCTCAAAGTGAGATGGGTGGGGATGGCTTGAGAAATCTAATTGTCATATATATAACCTACTCTTCATAATTGATCAGGAAATGATTTTAAAATAATAGAATTATTACAGTAATAATGTGAACACAGAATTTTAGCAATAAAGGTGACAATGGCATATTTTTATTTTTAAAAAGGGGATAAATGGCTTCTCCAAAGCCATTACTTTCTTTAATGGATACACACAAACAAGCTAAGTCACTTCAGTTGTGTCTGATTCTTTGTGACCCTATCACCTGTAGCACACCAGGCTCCTCCTTCTAGGGATTCTCCAGGCAAGAATACTAGAGTGGGTTGTAGATGTAGATTGAAAATGTATGTAGACACTGGAAATTTTAGCTTCAGCTCATCTGCTTTTTGGGTCTTCACAGGTGGCTCAGTGGTAAAGAATCCACCTTGCAATACAAGAGATGCAGGAAACACAGGTTTGATTCCTGGGTTGGAAATATCCCCTGGGGGTGGAAATGGCAACCCACCCCAGTATTCTTGCCTGGAGAATCCCATGGACAGAGGANTGGGTCTTCACAGGTGGCTCAGTGGTAAAGAATCCACCTTGCAATACAAGAGATGCAGGAAACACAGGTTTGATTCCTGGGTTGGAAATATCCCCTGGGGGTGGAAATGGCAACCCACCCCAGTATTCTTGCCTGGAGAATCCCATGGACAGAGGAGCCTGTTGGGCTACAGTCAACAGGGTCGTGAAGAATCAGACACGACTGAGCATGTATGCATGCACACACAACCTACTTTTTTCTTAGTGATGGATCAGTTTGTGGGAACAAATACGATATAAAAGTCATGGTCCTGAGCACCTCACCCAATGAAAGAAAATTTAATAATTCACAATGCTTCTTTCAAATCGTTTTCTTTTCCACTTTCCATAGTTATGAAATTTTATAGAGGAGATTTTCAAGTCATCTAGACAAATGTCTATTCAATTCTTGAATTTTATCTGATGGAAAATTTTTGTATTTCTGGGAAACAATCTATGTATCATGCATTTGCTTCACTCTCTCAAATCTAACACAAGCATCTGCTTCACTATCTCAAATCTAACACATAAAGCAAACTCTTAACTTTTCTTTTATTGACTTTCCCCATCACTGTTGATATCACTGCCATCTGCCTGTTGCTCAAGTCAGAGAGTCATTCTTGTCCCGCCCCTTTATCCTTCATATCTAGTTCATCATCCAGTATTTTTGACTCTGTTTCCAAATATCTCATGGATTTCTTTCTTAACACACCTATGTGTCTGTTTCACTATCACAAATTGAGTCCCAGGCGCCATAATGTGTCATCCATACTGATCCAATAGCCTCTCACTAATGTCTCTGGTTCTGTCCCTGCAGCTTTTTAATCTGTATCCCTGCAAGTCAGAGTGTTTTTTCTCCCCTTCAGTGTAAATCAAATCCTTTACTCTCTTATGTAAAACCCTCTCTGTCCTTCAATAGCTTCATGCTGCGTTTAGAAATAGCTATAAACTTGAGCCTTGCATCCTCTGCTAGTCTCATCTCTTTGTACAGTGCTTACCTATGATGACTTTCTTTGATTGCATTATATATTATTCCCATTACCACTATAAGTTGTTTAAAAATTAGTTGATATAATGCTGTGTATTTATTTTATGCTTGATCCTTTGTTAGAATTTGAGAGCAGGACTCATTTTATTCAATGGCTCATAGCACAATAACATAATACCTAGAATACCAATATGCTATGTATATTTAATATTTTAAGTGATGCTGAACTAAATCTATATTTAGAGAATTCTAACCTTTACAAAGTTATCTTTTTATAACTTTAGGATGTATAAACTAAGTTATATTCTTTCATATAGTTACAGATTGTTGTATCCATTTCAATGTGTCTTTGCTCTCACTACCAAATCAACATTGCATTGATCAATGTCTCTTGTGAAAATATTGAGTTTAAGTTGTTTTAGATGTTAAAAATTCTATACATTCTAATTATTCTAAAAAGTCATTGTCATCTAAATTTCCAAATTTCCAAAAGTTGCCTAGTCTGAGAAAAATCAATATATACAAAAGTACAAAATGGAAACGAGCTTAATGAATATGCCTGTTAAAAAATTTACCAGTTGACACTTTGCTTTAAAAGAGCTTTGCATTTAAATATCATGCTACTTCAAGATAGCATCTCTATTTGCTTATGTTTTAGAAACTTAATTTAAGGATAACTTTTTAGGATTTTATATATAAAATAAATCAAAGTATTCCAGTTTTATTACTACAGTAAATTGAAGTTCTTAAGTGAATCATTGAAATATTTGTAAGAATGAATACTTTGATTTTGCCAATGTGTCAGCTTTCAGTTAAGTTTTCAATGAGGTGACTGAGGGGACTTCATGTTTAGATATAAAGAAGAAACAGAAAGATTGGAAAGCTCAGTTGTTAACAAGTCTTTGCTGGAAAGGATTTAAAAATTGGATTTTAACAACCAAACTCAACTGACATTGATGGCCTCTGCTAGTTACAAAAAACATAATGAAAAAATGTCCTGGCAGAATGTGCTGTTCCTGGAAAAAAAGCCCCAAACTGACAGCTTCTTGTATAGATTTATGAAAAATAGTAAAGAACCTCAAATGAAAATAATGTTAAATGGCAAGCATATTATCTCTTTAGGGAAAATGTAATGAAAATCAAACGTTTCAGTGTTGTATTAACATTAAGTGAAATGGTGACGTGAATGATTTTTCTTTATATTTGATTAACATGGACAGGTAGTCCAATAATTTAACCCAGAAGAAAAAGAAAACAGCATCAGAAACTTTTAGGAAAAATTTTGCTGAAATAATTTAGATTATCATTTTAATTTGATATAAAGCCACTGGCTGTTGGCCAAGAGAAGAGTTTCTTTTTATTGAAAAGAGCAGTTTTCTGCAATAATAAAGTTTTAAAGTTTCTTCCCAGAATTTTGGCTGGAGCTCTATGTAACCAGTCTAGTACAATCCCCCTTGGCTTATTCTACTCTTTATTACTTCATTTAACCATTTGGCATTAAATTATTTTTCACATTTTAAGAGGATCTTAAAGTATACATACAAAATCACATCAATTAGCTTGACTCATGGTATAGTAGTGTAGTCTTAAGGTACACATACAAAATCACATTGCTTCAATTAGCTCAGCTTATAAATCAAACTGTTTACAACTATTTGTGTAAGCTTGGACATCCTGACTTCTCTATTTTCTGTGAAGTGAAGTGAAGTGAAGTCGCTCAGTCGTGTCTGACTCTTTGCGACCCCATGGACTGTAACCCACCAGGCTCCTCCATCCATGGGATTTTCCAGGCAAGAGTGCTGGAGTGGATTGCCATTTCCTTCTCCAGGGGAACTTCCTGACCCAGGAATTGAACCCGGGTCTCCCGCATTGCAGGCAGACGCTTTACCATCTGAGCCACCAGGGAAGCCCCTGTACTACCAGCTAAAATAGATTTTATTGTACACTGTCTCTAAAATACATTTTATTATGTTGCTCTTATTCTTCGAAATTTACTCAGTCTCCCACTGCACCTGGCATGTAATGTGAGCATCCTAGCCTAGTGTGCTACCCCCTTCTGATTATGTTGTCCCAGCCCATGTGTACAGTATAATTTTGGCCTCTCAGCTTTATAACCTCTCCTAGAACTTTACCCAGCCATGTTTTTCCTTTACATAGCTTATCTATACCATCCATTCCTTCTGACTTGTATGCCCCCCCAAGTTGTCTGACTAGATGATTCATACTCTTGCTCCAAGACCCACCTTAATAGTAACCTCCTCTCACTTGCCATGTCTAAAGGAACTTTGCAGATGTTGTTAAGTTGAGGATCTTGAGATAGATTATTCTGGTTTGTCTGAGTGATTTAACTGGGTTTCTAGAAGTGGTCTGTAAAAGAGCTTCATGTCTAATATCTTGTGTATGTCTAAATATCCTTGACATACACAAGAAATCCACGAGATTTTTGAGTTTGTCCTAGTAGCTCAGACAGTAAAGCATCTGATGCAGGTGTAGGAGACCCGGGTTCAGTCCCTGGGTCGATAAGGTCCCCTAGAGAAGGGAATGGCAACACACTCCAGTATTCTTGCTTGGAGAATACCACAGACAGGGGACAGTCCATGGGGTTGCAAAAAGTCGTACAGGACTGAGTGATTAATAATTTCACTTTCAACCAACATAAAATATTGATATCTTTGACTAAAAGAGACAAAGAGAGTAAAAAGTGAAAGAAAACTGAAAAGGTTTTCTTTTCAGCTGCAAACAAGTGCTGTACTTCATACAAAAGGAAGGATCTCTCTGAGGGCAAAGAGCCTCAAGACAAGAAGACAGAACCTTGAACCACTGAGGATTATTCTCAGGCCTTGAGACCTGTGTGGTTTACCAGCTAGATTTTGAATTTGTTTTTCCTTCCATTTTCTTTCTCTCTCTACATTTTTTTTTTTAATGGGAATTGTTATGACTGGTACTCCATGTATGTCCCACTATTCTACTTTGGGAGCAGATAACTTGTTTTCTAATTTCACAGGTTTACAGATGTAGAGGAATTTTGCCCCAGAATGGATCAGTTCCTATTTATATGTGATTTAGATGACTTAAATGACCAGAACTGGGAATTTTGAGCTGATGAGATTTATATGAGATTTTGGACTTAAGTTGATGCTGTTAATGGGCTGAAAGTTTTAGAGATGCTAGAATGGAGTGGATAATTTTACATGTGGGTTGATGTGAAGTTTCATTAATATATACCAGAAGGCAGGTTGTGTTAGACAGAATAATGGCCCCCTAATAACACCTACATCTAAATCTCCTGAACCTGTGAATACATTATGTCACATGCAAAGGATAATTAATATTCCACATGGAATTAAAGTTGCTAATCAGATGAATTTGAGATCAGACTTTTGCCTTAAATCACTCTTTCTCTAATATTAAAATTATATTACATCGTTTCTTTGTTTATGTTTATTTGGTGTGCTGTTGCACATCTTTTTATTTTCAGTTAAAAAAAAATTTTAGGTGAATCTGTGTGATTTAGCATAACTTTAATTCTTTCTTTAGAATTCAGTTTAATTTATTATTTTTATTATAATCTGTGGGTTAAGTCAATATTCNTGCAGATGTTGTTAAGTTGAGGATCTTGAGATAGATTATTCTGGTTTGTCTGAGTGATTTAACTGGGTTTCTAGAAGTGGTCTGTAAAAGAGCTTCATGTCTAATATCTTGTGTATGTCTAAATATCCTTGACATACACAAGAAATCCACGAGATTTTTGAGTTTGTCCTAGTAGCTCAGACAGTAAAGCATCTGATGCAGGTGTAGGAGACCCGGGTTCAGTCCCTGGGTCGATAAGGTCCCCTAGAGAAGGGAATGGCAACACACTCCAGTATTCTTGCTTGGAGAATACCACAGACAGGGGACAGTCCATGGGGTTGCAAAAAGTCGTACAGGACTGAGTGATTAATAATTTCACTTTCAACCAACATAAAATATTGATATCTTTGACTAAAAAAGACAAAGAGAGTAAACAGTGAAAGAAAACTGAAAAGGTTTTCTTTTCAGCTGCAAACAAGTGCTGTACTTCATACAAAAGGAAGGATCTCTCTGAGGGCAAAGAGCCTCAAGACAAGAAGACAGAACCTTGAACCACTGAGGATTACTCTCAGGCCTTGAGACCTGTGTGGTTTACCAGCTAGATTTTGAATTTGTTTTTCCTTCCATTTTCTTTCTCTCTCTACATTTTTTTTTTTAATGGGAATTGTTATGACTGGTACTCCATGTATGTCCCACTATTCTACTTTGGGAGCAGATAACTTGTTTTCTAATTTCACAGGTTTACAGATGTAGAGGAATTTTGCCCCAGAATGGATCAGTTCCTATTCATACGTGATTTAGATGACTTAAATGACCAGAACTGGGAATTTTGAGCTGATGAGATTTATATGAGATTTTGGACTTAAGTTGATGCTGTTAATGGGCTGAAAGTTTTAGAGATGCTAGAATGGAGTGGATAATTTTACATGTGGGTTGATGTGAAGTTTCATTAATATATACCAGAAGGCAGGTTGTGTTAGACAGAATAATGGCCCCCTAATAACACCTACATCTAAATCTCCTGAACCTGTGAATACATTATGTCACATGCAAAGGATAATTAATATTCCACATGGAATTAAAGTTGCTAATCAGATGAATTTGAGATCAGACTTTTGCCTTAAATCACTCTTTCTCTAATATTAAAATTATATTACATCGTTTCTTTGTTTATGTTTATTTGGTGTGCTGTTGCACATCTTTTTATTTTCAGTTAAAAAAAAATTTTAGGTGAATCTGTGTGATTTAGCATAACTTTAATTCTTTCTTTAGAATTCAGTTTAATTTATTATTTTTATTATAATCTGTGGGTTAAGTCAATATTCCTTTAATTGAAATGACAAATATATTTAGTCCAATTTATGGNTTGTTTATGTTTATTTGGTGTGCTGTTGCACATCTTTTTATTTTCAGTTAAAAAAAAATTTTAGGTGAATCTGTGTGATTTAGCATAACTTTAATTCTTTCTTTAGAATTCAGTTTAATTTATTATTTTTATTATAATCTGTGGGTTAAGTCAATATTCCTTTAATTGAAATGACAAATATATTTAGTCCAATTTATGGCATGTTATTATGTTGTCATTTTATACTTTTTAAATCCTCTGAATGGGTGTTTTCTTTGCCTTGATTTTTTTAGTGTGGGTGTGTGTATGTGGGTGTGCATGTGCAGTTCTTCTGATATTTAGGAAAGTTTCCATCATCATTTTAAGAGTTGATTTTGTGTTTTATTTCTAAAGTTTAATTATTTTTTCAAGTATGACCGATATATAAGAGAACATATGAGATGTGCACAGCTCAGTAAATTTTTATAAAGTGGAAACACTCATTTAATTATTGCCAAGTTGAGGAAATTGAATGTCCCTAGCACCTACAAAGTCCCCTTATACCCTTTCCAATTTTCTACCACACTTCTAAATATAACTATGGTTCTGACTTTTAGGATCATAGATCATTTTTGATTATTTGGAATTGTACATAATCTGAATTATATAGAAGTTACTCTTTTATGTTCTTTTGTTCACTGTTATGTTTATGAGATTCATAAACATCTGTGTTATTGCACATAGAATAGTTGACCTAGTCCCATTGCTCTGTGGGATTCACTCGTACAACTCTAATAGCATTTATTTCCTTTACTTTTGATGGACATTTAGGATGATTATAGTTCTTGACTCAGAGACACTTTGTTGAGAACATTCTTGTTCCTTTTTTATGATGCACATATATATACACTTCAGTTGAGTGTGTAACTGTGAGTAAATTCTTTTGCATAGTTTACAAATATGTTCAAGTATAAGATTTTATGTGTAATTTCCTGATAAAAGTATTTTTCCTCGATTCCATTTTCTGTTTATGTGTGCATTTTAAATCTTGAACAAATATTAAGCTTTATGCAATAAATTTTTCAACATCTATTTAGATAATAATATGAATTTTCTCCCTATATCTGTTATTATGGTGCACTACACTGATTGCTTTTCAAAACTTAGGCCATCTCTAATAAATCAGATAACCAAGATGCCATGAAAAAAATTCTTATAAACATACAAGCTACTGGGATTGACTCAAAAAGAAAGATAAAATCTGAACAAACCTATAGTAAGTAAAGAAATTAAATCAATAGTCAAAACTTTCCAACAAAGAGAAGTCTGGGACAGCATGGCTTAACTTATGAATTCTGCCAATCCTTTAAAAAAGAATTAACACCAAATCCTTCTCAAAACTCTTCTGAAATTGAATGAATTTCTAACATTCTGTGAGACCAGAATTAACATGATGTAAATTTAGTTGTGGTTACTGATATGCTTCCCCTTCATGAATCACAGCCTTGTTATGACGAAGGGGCTTGTGTAACTCAGTGGAGCTGTGAGCCATGCCATGCAGGGCCAGTCAACATGGGTAGGTCATCGTTTGTAGTTTTGACAAAATGTGGTCCACTGCAGGAGGAAATGACAACCCACTCCAGTATTCTCACCTGGAGAACTCCAGGGGAAGTATGGAAAAGCAAAAAGATATGATGCTGGAAGAGAGCCCCCAGGTCAGAAGGTGTCCAATATGTTACTGGGGAAGAGGGAAGGGCAATTACTAATAGCTCCAGTAAGAATGAAGTGGCTGGGCTAAAGCAGAAATGATGCTCAACTGTGGGTGTGTCTAGTGTTAAAAGTGAAGTCTGATACTGTATTCATTGGTAGGACTGTTGCTGAAGTTGAAGCTCCAGTACTTTGGCCACCTGATGCCAAGAGCTGACTTAATAGAAAAGACTCTGATTCTGGGAAAGATTGAAGGCAAAAGGAGAAGGGCATGGTAGAGAATGAGATGGTTACAAAGCATCACCAACTCAATGGACATGAATTTGAGGAAACTCTGGGAGATGATGGAGGGCAAAGGAGCCTGGCATGCTCTGTACAGGATGTGGTCTGTACATGGGGTCACGGAGAGTTGGACGCAACTGAACACCAACAACACTGATGTATTTGGAGTTAGTGCCAGCACTTTGTTTTATGCTTGCTGTTTGTCCTACCTTTCCAATGTTCTCCCTTGATCCCGCTTTTCTGCCTTCTATTAGATTGCTTAGGAGTTGATTTTTTTGAAAGAGTATTGTATCCTGTTTCTAGGCTTCCCAGGTGGCACCAGTGATAAAGAATCTGCCTGCCAATGCAAGAGATGTAAGAGACACGCTTTCCATCCCTGGGTCAGGAAGATCCCCTAGAGGAGGGCATGGCAACCTTCTCCAGTATTCTTGCCTGGAGAATCCCATGGACAGAGGAGCCTCGTTGGGCTAGGGTCCACAGGGCCACAAAGAGTCAGACACAAGTGAAACATCTTAGCATTCACGCAATCTTGTTTCTACCATTTCCTCAGAATAGGATCTTTGACTCTTTTGCTTTCAACCACTTTATGTCATCATGCTTTTAGAATTTCTAATAGCATAAAGATAGGTTTTTAAATGTAGTTTTAGGATAACTGTCTTTTAAAAGGAAAATTTAATGTGTATTTAATGTAAATTTAGTATTCTTGGGATATGTGTGTGTGTGTGTGTGTGTGTGTGTATGTATATGTGTGTTATGAGCTGATCTCGGTGGGTTTATTTTTTTGATGAGGATTCAGAGTTCCCTAGATTTTGAAAGGATCTTTAAATATTGACTTCCCATGGCATTCCATTTGGAGTCTAAGGGTTTTAAATAATCTTAGGCAGTTTTTATGATAATTTCTGTGCTTATGGCTCCTGTAACATACAGGCTGTGTAAATTTAGACATCACACATGTACAATGTGACTTTTCCCTGTTGTGTTTTCAGTCGTAGGCCCTGGACTGATCTGAAGCCTCCTCAGTCTGGTGTGCAAAACTTTCAGTCCCTCTGTGGGATTTTGCAGCCCATCAAAGCTAAGCTTCCAGCTTCATGCTAGGGTGTCAGCTTCAAACTCTGATTTGCATGGTTCAGGAAACAATCATTCACATCACCAAATGGATGTTGGAAACGATTTTCAGTTCCCTCATTTACAGAGGCCAAACCCTTATGGACTGCTCATTACCACATGTGTATCATTCAGCTTTGATT
>SJYX01019907.1:212448-227524 GCA_006410675.1 Oreotragus oreotragus
ACTCTTTGCCACCCCATGAATTGCAGCACGCCAGGCCTCCCTGTCCATCACCAACTCCCGAAGTTCACTCAAACTCACGTCCATCGAGTCAGTGATGCCATCCAGCCATCTCATCCTCTGTCATCCCCTTTTCCTCCTGCCCCCAATCCTTCCCAGCATCAGAGTCTTTTCCAGTGAGTCAACTCTTCGCATGAGGTGTCCAAAGTACTGGAGTTTCAGCTTTAGCCTCATTCCTTCCAAAGGACCGATCTCCAATACAGCATAAGGACATGCAAATACAAGCCAGGCATATTAGATTAGATTAAATAGGCATAAAATATCATGTCAGTAAATATAATAAAATAAATTAGAAAAGAAACAATTACAAAAAAAATTGTTATTCATTGAAAGTGTGTGCCTAGATGACTAGTAGAGAAAATTATTATTATACTTGTAACTTTTAATATTCTATAATTATAAACAAACAAGAAGTTGTGAGCAAAGTAGAGATTCCATATGTTAAATTCTTATGTGCACACTATGAACAAAACCCATGCATATCAATATTTAAAAAATTTTTAATGGTAAATGAGTTTATTAAATTATCTAATCTCAGTTGGATAAACAAAGATGCTTCCATATGATTATGCATGTATAAACTGCTTCTTTATTTTGTTTTAATAAAATTCCTTGTAGAATAACCAACCTCACAAAAGTCTATTGATTAAAATAGAATAAGAAATTTTATAGCAATTTCAGCAAGTTTTGAATATTTATTTTAAATTTTGGAATCAAATAAAGTGAGTGATGATGTATTTTCAAGGGTCATTCTTAATCCTTTATCAGTAGCCAGTTCCAATAATTTACTTCATAATTTTTTGGTTCAATTTAAATTATCTTTTGTTGAAATATGTGAATTCTGGATACATTAATTTTTTACATGAAGATTTTTAAATGAATGATAACTTTAGAATTATTCCATCTGCTATGGACTGAACTGAATATCTGCAAATTCATCTCTTGGAGCCCTAACCTCTGATGTGACTGTATTTGGAGATAGGGCCTTTAGGGATTTAAGTAAGGTTAAATAAGGTCATAAGAGTGGAGCCCTGATCCAATAGGATTAGTGTCCTCATTAGAAAAAGCACCAGGAAACTTGTGATTATATAGTCAGCAAGCCAGGTAGAGGGTGCTCAGCAAAACTGAATCCACTGGAACCTTGATCTTGGACTTCTATTCTCCAGAATTGTGAGAAAATTAATTTCTGTTGTTTAAGCCACCAGTCTCCAGCTATGGTATTTTGTTAGGTAGTACAAAGAGAATAAAGCAATCAAATTCATAGTGTTTGCTGACAACACTTTGCGGATGATAATATCAAGATCATTTTTTTTACTCACGGATCATTATTTTAAAGTTAAAACTGTGATACAATGCAGGAGACCCAAGTTCGATTCCTGGGTATCAGAAAAATCAGAAAAATGTATCAGAAAAATCCCCTGGAGAAGGAAATGGAAACCCACTCCAGTATTCTTGCCTGGAGAATTCCATGGACAGAGGAGCCTGGCGGGCTACAGTCCATGGGGTTGCAAAGAGTCAGACACGGCTGAGCGGCTAACATAGCAATCTACAAAAACACCTGTTCTTTACAGTTTCTAACTTTTAATTTTGCTCTTTAATCTTAGCTTTCCTTTGGAAAAATAATTGAATTATTGCTTTTCAGAGAAATATAAAGATTATTAAGAATATCCAAAGTATCAGTCAATACAGCAAGTCAGACTTTCCTATTAATATGTTTAAATGTCAGAACAAACCTTATTTTTTATCCTGAAGAAACAAAGTGCTTATTTTGCAGTTTAGACACTCTTGACACAATTTTTTTCTTCAATACCAAAAATAGCTATTTATGGTCAGATTCCATATTATCATAACTGGCTGTGTGGGGGAAAAAATAAAAAAAATCTCCAGTTTGTATTATTTACTGGTTTACTTGAAGTATGTATCACCATTGTTGATGATTTTAGTCTATGAAGACAGTTTTCAGAAGAGATATGCTAACAGTCAGTTCTGAGAAGCCAGTATAGGTTCTTACATAACTTAAGATTTATGCTATGTCACAAGCGTTGTTTACTTCAGCTGACTTTTTTTTTAAATCAAGACTTTCTCAATGAGGGAAGCATTGCACTGATTTGCATTCTCTCACAAGGGACATAACTTAGGTAAGTACTTCCAAATGTTTTCCTGATGCTGACAGCTGCAGCATCAGAACATACCTTTATATAAAGCATAAACTATCAACCACATTTGTGGATAAAACAATTATTCATATTTTATAAAATTTAGAGCTACTTGAACTTCTCAGCCATAAAGCTGAAAGAGAATTTAAATCAGAACAGAGATTTCTTTCTTCTAATTTTTATCCTTTTCAAACCACACATATACTAAAAGAACTACCACACACACACAAAAAAAAACATTTGCACATTCATCAACTTACAGTGAAAGAATGCTTTGCCAGTTTTATTTATTCAGGGAGTTAGTCTTCCACATCATTAGGCAGTTTGGGAAATCGTCGAGCTATGATGGTATCAGAAAGTAGACCCTGAATTACCTTCTTTACCAGAGTCATTGAACATTTCTCAGCAAATGCATTCATTCACTAATGTCTTATCAACTATATACATATATAATGTTTGGCAACTGCAAATGCCATTTCATATAAAACCTATGAAACACTAATATTTATACCTGGAATATTGAACATATGCTTTTATCAGATTTTAAATTTGAGGTACATTAACTAAACTAGCACAAGTTTCTTTTTCCATCTTCACATTTTCATGGAAAGAAGATATGTTCTTACTTTAGATCTTACCAACTTCACCATACAATTTTTTAATTTCCTTATTAAGTTGAGAACTTCCACCTTTTCACTTAGAGGAAGCATTTTATGCCTTCTCTTTGGTATATCTCAATTGCCAATATCACCACTCTTGGACTTTGAGGCCATTATTATTAATAAGTAAAATAAGAGTCACTTGAACACAAGTAATATCTCAGTAGTCAATCTGATAACTGAGACAAGATGGCTACTAAGTGACTAACAGGTAGGACATCCTGGAAAAAGGGTAATTCACACCTTGGGCTCAATGGAGCAGGACCTCCAGAGAGTTCATCATTCTACTCAGGTGTCCAGCCATGTCTCTTTGTGACCCCATGGACTGTAGCCTACCAGGCTCCTCTGTCCATGGGATTTCCCAGGCAAGAATACTGGAGTAGGCTGCCATTTCCTCCTCCAAATGATCGTCTGGACCCAAGGATCAAAACTGCATCTGTTTCATCTCCTGCACTTGGCAGGAGGATTCTTTAGCACTAGCCTGAGAAGCCATGATACTCAGAACAACATGCAATTTAAAATTTATAAATTGTTTACTTTTTGAGTTTTTCATTTAATATTTTCAGATCATGTTTGACTGTGGAAAACTGAAACAAATGAAAGCAAAACTAGAAAAGGGTGCTGAGGGGGATGGGGGGCGTGGGAGAGTGGGTACTACAAACAACTATTTTGATGATTTCACAAATTCGTTAGCTAAAATAGCCTCCCAAATAATACATTATGGTCTCAGCATTTCATCATCAGTTAGGGATAAATTCAACACATAAGCCAACATATTTTCAGGTAAATTTCATTGAAACTTTTTGCCTTGTTTCTATGAAATCTAAATTGTTCACATTGTCCGCATTCAAATACAATTGCCACACTCAGCAAATTGTGTATTTTTATGTAAGAAAAAATTCTGGTAAAGCTTGTGAGACCACATACAACTGGAATTAAAGTAAATAAGGAATGATAAATTCAACACATAAGCCAACATATTTTCAGGTAAATTTCATTGAAACTTTTTGCCTTGTTTCTATGAAATCTAAATTGTTCACATTGTCCGCATTCAAATACAATTGCCACACTCAGCAAATTGTGTATTTTTATGTAAGAAAAAATTCTGGTAAAGCTTGTGAGACCACATACAACTGGAATTAAAGTAAATAAGGAAAATTTTATTTCTCTGAAATAGAAAGTAATTTTATATGATAAGTCATAAAACAGTCAATTAAAATTTAATGTGATTGTAAAAACAAACTGATAAAAATAAGTGTTTATCTGTTCTCAGATTTTATATAATTTGGGGTTACATTTGGCAAAGTAACTTCAAAAGGTCACACATTGTAATTGAGTTCTACTGCATATGGCTGTGCATAGGCTTGAGTCACAGGCAATTCACCATATGAATTGGAAAACGAAGTGGTTAAACCCTTTTCAAAGACATGAGTCCACCCATCAGGTTCTTAGATCTTGCAACAATGTCTAACTGTTGTAGGTTTTTCTAAATGCTTACTCTCAGTATCTCCTCATAAATTGGTAACAAATAGTTCATGAACTGGAACCAATATTTGTATCACACTGTGAGCAGCACTTTTGTAGGAAAGTCTTTCCCACACACTGATACTGTTCAGTACATTGGTTACATCATGAGACTGATGATAAAGAACTGCTATATCTAGTAAGACTTCATCATGACCTATATATTATGATAAGTATTTTATATGGATTATCTAGTTTAATTCTCACATAGCTCTTAATGGGGTGACATCATTTTCATCCCCATTTTATAAGTGGAGTAACAGAGGCTTAGAAAGTTTAACTAACCAGTCCCTTTTGTCACATTATGTCTTCATATTACTTGAATGAGACAAACTATGATGCTACCTTGGTACTAGAATTTTAAAGAAGAAAAAAAGACCTATTTGTCCACAAGTAATTCCCCATAGGCCCACCCTTCTTTCACACTGGCTTGAAATTGTCATTAATACATGAGAAATGGCCTTCAGAAAGTTTGAGAAGTTGCCTCCATATTTGCAAGGCTGTGTGCAATGTTTATCAGTAGATATCTTTGCCCTACATTTTTGCTAGGAGAGGAAAAATTCCAAGTCTCCAGGTGGCAGATAATTCCAGGCTCAGGATGACAGAGGTGGGTTAGGGTCTTGGAGTGAAGCGTAGATGAGAAAATAAGGATACCTGATCTGACCTTGATCAGCTTCAGCTGCTTGAGAATTAATTCCTTTCATTCTTCCTCTTTTGTCTTTCGATATCTTTCATTTTTCTCCCCTACCTTCTTTTTCTACTGAAACATCATAACTTTAGAAATAAGGCTTCTGTTTGAATTCTAATTCCATCTGTACAGAACAGTAAAAAGTGACACTATCCCCTCATTCTCTTTTGCTTTTCAGCAGGCTGAGTGATCTCTAAATGCCTGTCCTAGATAATTAAATAAAAATACCTACATTTTTGTCAGTTCTTTATTCATGGCAATAACTAATTTTAAAACTAAATATAAACGAATTTATCTTTGCCCTACATTTTTGCTAGGAGAGGAAAAATTCCAAGTCTCCAGGTGGCAGATAATTCCAGGCTCAGGATGACAGAGGTGGGTTAGGGTCTTGGAGTGAAGCGTAGATGAGAAAATAAGGATACCTGATCTGACCTTGATCAGCTTCAGCTGCTTGAGAATTAATTCCTTTCATTCTTCCTCTTTTGTCTTTCGATATCTTTCATTTTTCTCCCCTACCTTCTTTTTCTACTGAAACATCATAACTTTAGAAATAAGGCTTCTGTTTGAATTCTAATTCCATCTGTACAGAACAGTAAAAAGTGACACTATCCCCTCATTCTCTTTTGCTTTTCAGCAGGCTGAGTGATCTCTAAATGCCTGTCCTAGATAATTAAATAAAAATACCTACATTTTTTGTCAGTTCTTTATTCATGGCAATAACTAATTTTAAAACTAAATATAAACGAATTGTGGCCCCTACCCCAGTTCTTGATTCATCAGCCCTGCCAACTAGGCCTTCATCAGTTCAATTCAGTTCATTTCAGTCACTCAGTCATGTCTGACTCTTTGCGACCCTATGGACTGCAGCATGCCAGACTTCCCTGTCCATCACAAAATCCCAGAGCTTACTCAAATTCATGTCCATTGAGTCAGTGATGCCATCCAACCATCTCATTCTCTGTCATCCCCTTTTCCTCCTGGCTTCAATCTTTCCCAGCATCAGAATATTTTCAGATGAGTCAGTTCTCGAATAATTAGGTGGCCAGATTATTTGAGTTTCAGCTTCAGCATCAGTCCTTCCAATGAATATTCAGGACTGACTTCCTTTAGGATCACTGGTTGGATCGCCTTGCCATCCAAGGGACTCTCAAGAGTCTTCTCCAACACCACAGTTCAAAAGCATCAATTCTTCAGTGCTCAGCTTTCTTTATAGTCCAACTCTCACATCCATACATGGCCACTGGAAAAACCATAGCCTTGACTAGATGGACCTTTGTCAGCAAAGTCATGTCTCTGCTTTTGAATGCAATGTAATTAGGCTGTGTGTGCATGTGTGTGTACATGTCTATGTTTGTTTCTACAGTTTTTTTTCTGGGAATTCTAGAACCAAAGAATCTTCACAAGTACCAACTTGTGTTGGTACTTCAACTTTAGTACTTTCTAGAATAACCTTTCTAAAACAAATCTAACCATGCCACATTCCTGCTGAAACTCTGAGTTGTTTTTCATCATTCTAAGTGAAAGTGAAGTTCGCTCAGTCATGTCCAACTCTTTGAGACCCCATGGACTCTAGCTATCAGGCTCTGTTCATACGATTTTCCAGGCAAGAGTGCTGGAGTGGATTACCGTTTCCTTCTCCAGGGGATCTTCCTGACCCAGGTATCGAACCCAGGGCCTCCCGCATTGCAGGCAGACGCTTTACCATCTGAGCCACCAGGGAAGTCCCTAGAAGGAGAGTGAGTGAAGTGAAGTTGCTCAGTTTCTCAGGAAAGCCATCCCTAATGATCTCTTCACCTGCACTCACATACACACCAGACTAATTGGGCCCTGAAGCCTCTCCTTCTCCAATTACTGATCGCTTCACCAGGGACTTCCCTGGTGGCTCAGATGGTAAAGCATCTGCCTGCAATGCGGGAGACTTGGGTTCAATTCCTGGGTTGGGAAGATCCCCTGGAGAAGGAAGTGGCAACCCACTCCAGTACTCTTGCCTGGAAATTCCATGGACAGAGGAGCCTTGTAGGCTACAGTCCATGGGGTCGCAAAGAGTCGGACACGACTGAGCAACTTCACTTCACTCACTCTCCTTCTTTACCTCCAAAGTATATGCAAGTCTCGTTGAATGTCTGTTTTCCCCAATCCCGTAACACTAGGGAGGAAGAGAATAGCATTTCTCATTCTCAACTGAATCCTGAGCAGAGCAGAGCACCTGGTACATAGAGGGTGCTAAGCAAATGTGGAAGGAAAGAAAGGAGGGAAGAAGGGAGGAAGGGAGAAAGGGGAGAAAGAGAAAGATCCATACAAAATATTGCAATGTGTATTTTAGTGGATTTATGAGATGCATATAGACATTCTCTGGTCTAACTAGACTATCAGTTCAGTTCAGTTCAGTGGCTCAGTCATGTCCAACTCTTTGTGACACCATGAATGGCAGCATGCCAGGCCTCCCTGTCCATCACCAACTCCCAGAGTTCACCCAAACTCACGTCCATTGAGTCGGTGATGCTATCCAGCCATCTCATCCTCTGTCGTCCCCTTCTCCTCCTGCCCCCAATCCCTCCCACCATCAGAGTCTTCTCCAATGAGTCAACTATTCACATGAGGTGGCCAAAGTACTGGAGTTTCAGCCTTAGCATCATTCCTTCCAAAGAAATCCCAGGGCTGATCTCCTTCAGAATGGACTGATTGGATCTCCTTGCAGTCCAAGGGACTCTCAAGAGTCTTCTCCAACACCACAGTTCAAAAGCATCAATTCTTTGGCACTCAGCTTTCTTCACAGTCCAACTCTCACATCCATAAATGACCACAGGAAAAACCATAGCCTTGAGTATACGGACCTTTGTTGAGCAAAGTAATGTCTCTGCTTTTCGATATACTATCTAGGTTGTTCATAACTTTTCTTCCAAGAAGTAAGCATCCTTTAATTTCATGGCTGCAGTCACCATCTGCAGTGATTTTGGAGCCCCCAAAAATAAAGTCTGACACTGTTTCCACTGTTTCCCCATCCATTTCCCATGAAGTGATGGGACCAATGCCATATCTTTGTTTTGTGAATGTTGAGCTTTAAGCCAACTTTTTCACTCTCCTCTTTCACTTTCATCAAGAGGCTTTTTAGTTTCTCTTCACTTTCTGCCATAAGGGTGGTGTCATCTGCATATCTGAGGTTATTGATATTTCTTCTGGCAATGATGAGGTACAAATAGCAGCTACAACTTGCTCTAAATCCCTGATTTCTCCAGTTATGCTCTCAGGAGTCACTTGTCAGCCTAGGTAATCAAAATGAGACCACCTTCATATCATCTTTATTTCCTAATAAGGACTTAAGAAAACTGAACATATGTAAAACTTTATGATATCTTAGACAGTAGCAAATATATGTTGTTGCTGTTCAGTTGCTAAATCATGTCCGACTCTTTGAGACCCCATGGACTGCAGCACACCAGGCTTCCCTGTCCTCCACCGTCTCCCGGAGTTTGCTCAGGTTCATGTCCATTGAGTCAGTGATGCTATCCAACCATCTCATCCTCTGCTTCCCTCTTCTCCTATATAGCAAGTATATAGTAGACAGCTGAAGAACAAAAAATATCTATTCATGTCTCTTCTGATCTGATAAATGGAAAGATTTTGAGCCTACATTTTCTGTGGCAAGTGGGTGGCATTCAGCCACAGCTGCTTGCTCCTACCTCAAGACCTTTGTGCCAACTACCTAAAGCCTTCTTCCCCTCTGTTCTTCACACAGCTCAGATCTCAGCATAAGGGTTATCTCTTCAGAGATGTTTCCTTGGCCACCCAATGCTTTCTCTGGTTACCCAGAGTAAAATGGTGACCTCTTCATTCATATCATATGATTCTTCAAAAATTCTCTGCCTAAACTGCATCACCACATGATAATTTTTTGTTATTCTTTGTTATTTGAGTATTCTTTTTCTCCCTCACTCCACATATGAATTTATATTCCTAGTAATATTTATTGGATAACAGATATAGATTATGTCTTGTTGATTATAGGGTATTTCTTGTTTCTAGAAATATTCCTGCTGTAGTTCTTGGAGGAGGTGAAGTCACTTAGAAATAGTCTGGGTGTTGGGAATGGTTGTGAGGGGCTCTTTTGGACCTTGCTTCTAAACTTTGATGAATGAGACCAGAATAGCATTTAGTCTACAGCAGATTTTCTGTTAACTACTGAGGCAAGAACTTTCTTAGTACATTAGGCGACTCCATGTGGACCATGATGTGCTCCATTCTAGCCACTGAGAATAGTTGCTATTCCCAACTCTGTGTGACCTCCAGGCACTATTCCCTCCAATCCTTTTGGTTGGTTCTTTGGCCTTAGGTAATTTTATCACCTGCACGAGCTTTCTAATATCCAACAGAATGCTTTTGGGGAAAGCAATGCAGAGTGTTCTATCCCAATAACTCTCCTTTCTCAGTACTTTGCTCTGTGAACTCTGGCCACGTTGGTTCCCCTGACTCCCAGCTCTTTCCATTCAACTCAGTGACTCCACTGGACTGTGCATGAGCCCGTTCCTTTTCCCTCCCCATCTCCCTCTGTGATTTGGACTCCAGGCAGTAAGGCCAAACAATCATAGGGCTCATCTCATTTGGTGTTCACTTTCCAGAGACCACTGTCCTTCATAATCCAATGTAAAAATGTCTTGAGAGTCATTGTTTTATATACTTGGTCCAATGTCTGGAGTTTTTCAGACGTAAGAGTAGATTTGCTACTTGTTACTCTAATGTGGCCAGAAGTAGGAACCCCACATATGAATTTAAATTTAAATTTAATTTGAAGAATAAGAACATTTCTGGCTTTATTAATTAATGTTCTCTCAGGATCTGATCAGGGAAGGCAATGGCACCCCACCCCAGTACTCTTGCCTGGAAAATCCAATGGATGGAGTAGCCTGGTGGGCTGCAGTCCATGGGGTCGCTAACAGTCGGACAGACTGAGCGACTTCACTTTCACTTTTCTCTTTCATGCATTGGAGAAGGAAATGGCAACCCACTCCAGTATTCTTGCCTGGAGAATCCCAGGGATGGGGGAGCCTGGTGGGCTGCCGTCTATGGGGTCACACAGAGTCGGACACGACTGAAGTGACTTAGCAGCAGCAGCAGCAGGATCTGATAGTGCTTGACACTAACTAGGATATCGCAAATATTTATTAAATGAAGTAATGCAACTGATTTGAATCAGTTAACATTAAAAGATCTGAATTTATGTTTCAATGAATCCAAATGTACTCTAAATGAACTACTGTACATGGAATGTAAAATTGAAAGTACTCTGTAAATATATACTTTGTTTTGATTTTCTTGTATTATTAGAATGATTTACTAAATTATAGACATAACTCAATGTATTACTATATCATTAAGAACTTGAAGCTGAGGGACCTAAAGCATTCACAGATACACATCTGATTATAGTGTAAAAGCAGCAAATATACTGCTCAAATTCAAATAATTGCAAATATAAACTATAAATCTGTTTTAAAATTCATAGTATTTATTAAAAGTATTTTGGTCTGTCCTGGGGATGTTTTATACTTTCTGATGCTTCTTAGCATGTGATTATCTATTCTTGAGAAAGAAAAAGTAAAGTGATTCAAGTATATAAACCATGTAACAATAACTTTCATAAAAAATGACTTTTTATTTACAAAATAATAGCATTTAATTTCAATTATGGATATTTTAGAACTAAACAATAATCATTTAAATAGCCTTTAGCTCATCTAACAGGTCGGAAGTTCAGAACTAATCCTGAATTTCAGAGAAAATGTCACACATATTGTAGATAGTGGCTGGTAGATTAACAACTGACTTCCCTGTTGGCTCAGATGGTTAAGAATCTGCCTGCAGTGCAGGAAATGCAGGTTCGATCCTGGGTTGGGAAGATCCAGGATGACAACCCACACCAGTATTCTTACCTGGAGAATTCCATGAACAGAGGAGCCTGCCAGGCTACAGTGCGTGGGTTCGCGAAGAGTCGGAAATGAGTAAGTGACTAACATTTCCACTTTCTTCTCTTAAAAAAAATGAAACAAAGTAAAACAATAAAGTCTTGATTTGTAGTGGTCGCCCATTGTCATGGGTTAAACTACCTTCTTAAAAGATTTGTTGAATAGGTTGAATACTAATCCCTAATACCTTAGAATGTGTCCTTATTTAGGAATAGAGTTGTTGCAAGTGTGTAGTGATGGTGAATTTTTACTGGAGCAGGAGGAGAGGGGGACGACAGAGGATGAGATGGTTGGATGGCATCACGACCATGGGTTTGGGTGGACTCTGGGAATTGGTGATGGACAGGGATGCCAGGCGTGCTGCGGTTCATGGGGTTGCAAAGATTCAGACACGACTGAGAGACTGAACTGAACTGAACTGAACTGAGAGTAGCCTTTAGTACAATATAATTGAAGACTTTTTAAGTGGAGAAGAGACACAGAAGCACAGACATGCATAGGGGAATAGCAGAGGCAGGCAATGCTGCAGTTGCAAGCTAAGGCATGCCGTGGATTGATGGTGATTGCCAGAAAGTCAGAAGAAACAAAATAGGATTCTACCTAGAGTTTCAGAAGAAGCATGGCTACAGGGGACCATGATTTCAGACTTCTAGCTTCCAGAACTCTGAGAGAATATATTTCTGTTGTTTTAAGCCACTTAATTTACAGTACTTTCTTATGGAATCTGATATATGCAAGAAGTAAGTACTTTCATTATGGCCAGTTTCAACCTAGTGACATGAAGTCATTTAGCCCAGATCTAGGAAAAGATGTCGACAATGGGTTCCTGCCAGCTGGTATGAGTAACCTCTAGCATACCACTGATCATAGCATTTTCTATGGATTCTTGAATATAAATTAGTTCACAGAGTCTTTTATCCATTAATCCATTTAGCAAATGTATAATGAACACTACTATGAACCAAGAACTAGTTTACATTCTGGGATTATGTTGATATAAGTGAACAAAAAAGATTAAAAAAAAAACCTCTCTGCCTATGTGGCGCTTCCATTTTACTGGAGGAACATAGAAAATATGTTTATATGGTATGTCAGATAGTGATATTTTAAGGAGAAAAGGGGAAGAGAAAAGAATAGAGAGAAAGGTCCCAACTTTAAATAGGGAAAGACCTCTATGAGAATGTGATATATGAGCAGACTTGAAGAAAGTGAAAGAGAAAGCTATGCAAATATTCAAGATATGAGAATTCCAGAATTCCAGACAGAAAAAAAGCTGGTGCAAAGATCCTAAGGCCAGGCTATATCTCTGGCTCATTGAAGAACAGCAAGGTGGCCAGGGTGGCTAGAATAGAATAAAAGGTAGACTTGTGGAAATGAGAAAGTTTAACAGGACTCAGAATAAGCAGGGTTTTTTAAGGTACTCTAAAAGGTTTGGGGTGAGATGAAAAGGCACTGGTTTGCTATAAGCAGAGGAGTGCCAGGATCTGGTTTATGCTCTAATCAGAATCAGTCTGCCTTCTTATTGGATTCTTTTTCTAAATCTCTTGCCTCCCTTCAGTTGGTTCTTAACAATTTTCTGGGAAGCTGAAGCCTCTCACTCAAACAGCACAGGAGCCAAAAAAAGAAAGATTCAGCAACAGTAACACTGCCAGGGATTTAAAACAGGGAGCAAAGAATTGTCATTTCATTCTGTAGAATTTTGCAAGCTTCCCAACAAAATGAAAAGACTCTGCTGACAATCATGGCTTCATTTACCATAAGCATTGAGATGGAGTTTCTGAGATGTCCTTTTTTGGAACTGTTGCAATAGCAAAGTCTATCTTAATATTTTCCAAAGCATAAAGGATAGAGAGAACTTCTAGAACGGTTCTTCCCAAACTCTCTTCCTTTTTTTTTAAGCCCCAATCTAGTATGGATTGTACTTTGATAAAATACAAAAAAGATAAATTGCTAAGAAATTAAATACAGCATCAGTTCAGTTCAGTTCAGTCGCTCAGTCGTGTCCAACTCTTTGCCACCCCATGAATTGCAGCACGCCAGGCCTCCCTGTCCATCACCAACTCCCGAAGTTCACTCAAACTCACGTCCATCGAGTCAGTGATGCCATCCAGCCATCTCATCCTCTGTCATCCCCTTTTCCTCCTGCCCCCAATCCTTCCCAGCATCAGAGTCTTTTCCAGTGAGTCAACTCTTCGCATGAGGTGTCCAAAGTACTGGAGTTTCAGCTTTAGCCTCATTCCTTCCAAAGGACCGATCTCCAATACAGCATAAGGACATGCAAATACAAGCCAGGCATATTAGATTAGATTAAATAGGCATAAAATATCATGTCAGTAAATATAATAAAATAAATTAGAAAAGAAACAATTACAAAAAAAATTGTTATTCATTGAAAGTGTGTGCCTAGATGACTAGTAGAGAAAATTATTATTATACTTGTAACTTTTAATATTCTATAATTATAAACAAACAAGAAGTTGTGAGCAAAGTAGAGATTCTATATGTTAAATTCTTATGTGCACACTATGAACAAAACCCATGCATATCAATATTTAAAAAATTTTTAATGGTAAATGAGTTTATTAAATTATCTAATCTCAGTTGGATAAACAAAGATGCTTCCATATGATTATGCATGTATAAACTGCTTCTTTATTTTGTTTTAATAAAATTCCTTGTAGAATAACCAACCTCACAAAAGTCTATTGATTAAAATAGAATAAGAAATTTTATAGCAATTTCAGCAAGTTTTGAATATTTATTTTAAATTTTGGAATCAAATAAAGTGAGTGATGATGTATTTTCAAGGGTCATTCTTAATCCTTTATCAGTAGCCAGTTCCAATAATTTACTTCATAATTTTTTGGTTCAATTTAAATTATCTTTTGTTGAAATATGTGAATTCTGGATACATTAATTTTTTACATGAAGATTTTTAAATGAATGATAACTTTAGAATTATTCCATCTGCTATGGACTGAACTGAATATCTGCAAATTCATCTCTTGGAGCCCTAACCTCTGATGTGACTGTATTTGTAGATAGGGCCTTTAGGGATTTAAGTAAGGTTAAATAAGGTCATAAGAGTGGAGCCCTGATCCAATAGGATTAGTGTCCTCATTAGAAAAAGCACCAGGAAACTTGTGATTATATAGTCAGCAAGCCAGGTAGAGGGTGCTCAGCAAAACTGAATCCACTGGAACCTTGATCTTGGACTTCTATTCTCCAGAATTGTGAGAAAATTAATTTCTGTTGTTTAAGCCACCAGTCTCCAGCTATGGTATTTTGTTAGGTAGTACAAAGAGAATAAAGCAATCAAATTCATAGTGTTTGCTGACAACACTTTGCGGATGATAATATCAAGATCATTTTTTTTACTCACGGATCATTATTTTAAAGTTAAAACTGTGATACAATGCAGGAGACCCAAGTTCGATTCCTGGGTATCAGAAAAATCAGAAAAATGTATCAGAAAAATCCCCTGGAGAAGGAAATGGAAACCCACTCCAGTATTCTTGCCTGGAGAATTCCATGGACAGAGGAGCCTGGCGGGCTACAGTCCATGGGGTTGCAAAGAGTCAGACACGGCTGAGCGGCTAACATAGCAATCTACAAAAACACCTGTTCTTTACAGTTTCTAACTTTTAATTTTGCTCTTTAATCTTAGCTTTCCTTTGGAAAAATAATTGAATTATTGCTTTTCAGAGAAATATAAAGATTATTAAGAATATCCAAAGTATCAGTCAATACAGCAAGTCAGACTTTCCTATTAATATGTTTAAATGTCAGAACAAACCTTATTTTTTATCCTGAAGAAACAAAGTGCTTATTTTGCAGTTTAGACACTCTTGACACAATTTTTTTCTTCAATACCAAAAATAGCTATTTATGGTCAGATTCCATATTATCATAACTGGCTGTGTGGGGGAAAAAATAAAAAAAATCTCCAGTTTGTAGTATTTACTGGTTTACTTGAAGTATGTATCACCATTGTTGATGATTTTAGTCTATGAAGACAGTTTTCAGAAGAGA
>SJYX01019907.1:231174-247654 GCA_006410675.1 Oreotragus oreotragus
CTGAATGTTGAGCTTTAAGCCAACTTTTTCACTCTCCTCTTTCACTTTCATCAAGAGGCTTTTTAGTTTCTCTTCACTTTCTGCCATAAGGGTGGTGTCATCTGCATATCTGAGGTTATTGATATTTCTTCTGTCAATCTTGATTCCAGCTTGTGCTTCTTCCAGCCCAGCGCTTCTCATGATGTACTCTGCATAGAAGTTAAATAAGCAGGGTGACAGTATACAGCCTTGACGTACTCCTTTTCCTATTTGGAACCAGTCTGTTGTTCCATGTCCAGTTCTAACTGTTGCTTCCTGACCTGCATATAGGTTTCTCAAGAGTCAGGTCACGTGGTCTGGTATTTCCATCTCTCTCAGAATTTTCCACAAACAAATAGCTGTGAAAAGAAGAGAAGCGAAAAGCAAAGGAGAAAAGGAAAGATATAAGCATCTGAATGCAGAGTTCCAAAGAACAGCAAGAAGAGATAAGAAAGCCTTCCTCAGTGATCAATGCAAAGAAATAAAAGAAAACAACAGAATGGGAAAGACTAGAGATCTCTTCTAGAAAATTAGAGATACCAAGGGAACATTTCACGCAAAGATGGGCTTGATAAAGGACAGAAATGATATGGACCTAACAGAAGCAGAAGATATTAAGAAGAGGTGGCAAGAATACACAGAAGAACTGTACAAAAAAGATCTTCAAGACCAAGATAATCACGATGGTGTGGTCACTCACTAGACTATAACTTACTTCAAAATTCCTTTAGTTCTGAATCGTGTTAAATCAACTGTACCTTCTACAACCCTTGATCTGTTGAAAATGCAGCTCCTATGTGGTTTACTGGTAAGATTCTGGAGTGAAATTATACCAATTAGTTCAGCTAAGCGGAGGACACCTCAGGTAATAAGGAGAGGAGTGAGCTACAGTCTGTCATATGTGTTTGACCCAAAACTTTCTCTGGCAGAGACTAAATGTTTGTGTTCCAGAAACTGCAGGGCGCCACTCAGTGGGTAGAGGAATATACCCACTCTTTGACCAAGACACTCTTAATGTTCTTCAAAGCTTGACTAGACTTTAGACACATTTCTTCCTGACTTTGAGACCCTTAAGTTCCCTTTTCTCAGAGCTTTTACTTTCAAAACCATGCCAGTGTCAATTCTTTCTCTGTCCCTTTGAAATGTAAAATCTCTCCCAACCTCTGGCTAGAAATTTTTTCTCAGTGACCTAGGATCCATCCTTTGAAATGTGATCATTAAGGGTGATGTTGTTGTCACTATTCAGTTGCACAGTTGTGTCCGACTCTTTACAATCCCGTGGACTGCAGCACACCAGGCTTCCCTGTCCTTCACCTTCTCCCAGAGTTTTCTCAACTCACAATATCATCCAACCATCTCATCCTCTGTCATCCCCTTCTCTTTTTGTCTTTGATCTTTCCCAGCATCAGGGTCTTTTCTGGTGAGTCAGCTCTTTGCATCAGGTGGCCAAAGTATTGGTGCTTCAGCTTCAGCATCAGTCTTTCCAATGAATACTCAGGGTTGATGTCCTTTAGGATTGACTGGTTTGCAGTCCAAGGGACTCTCAAGAGTCTTCTCCAACACCACAGTTAGAAACCATCAATTCTTAGGCATTCAGCTTTCTTTATAGTCCAGCTCTGACATCCATACATGACTATTGGAAAAACCATAGCTTTGACCAGTTGAAACTTTGTTGGCAAAATAATGTCTCTGCTTTTTAATACGCTGTCAGGTTTTCTATAGCTTTGCTTCCAAGGAGCAAGCGTCCTTAATTTCATGGCTGCAGTCACTGTCCGCAGTGATTTTGGAGCCCAAGAAAATAATATCTGTCACTGTTTCCAGTTTCCCCATTTATTTGCCATGAAATGATGGGACCAGATGCCATGATCTTCATATTTTGAATGTTTATTTTTAAGCCAACATTTTCACTCTCCTCTTTCACTTTCATGAAGAGGTTCTTTAGTTCTTCTTCACTTTCTGCCAGAAGGGTGGTGTCATCTGCATATCTGAGGTTATTAGTATTTCTCCCGGCAATCTTGATTCCAGCTTGTACTTCATCCAGACTGGCATTTCGCATGCTGTACTCTGTATAGAAGTTAAGCAGGGTGACTGTATACAGCCTTGATGAACTCCTTTCCCAATATGGAACCAGATTATTGTTCTATGTCCAGTTCTAACTGTTGTTTCTTGTCCTGCATACAGGAGACAGGTCAGGTGGTCTGGTATTCCCATCTCTGAGAATTTTCCACAGTTCACTGTGATCCACATAGTCAAAGGCTTTAGCATACTCAATGACGCAGGAGTAGATGTTTTTCTGAAATTCTCTTCCTTTCTCAATGATCCAACGGATGTTGGCAATTTGACCTCTGGTCCCTCTGCCTTTTCCAAATCCAGCTTGTGTATCTGGAAGTTTTCAGTTCACATACTGTTGAAGGCTAACTTGAAGGATTTTGAACATTACCTAGCATGTGAAATGAGTGCAGTTGTACAATAGTTTGAACATTCTCTGGCATTGCCCTTCTTTGGGATTGAAATGAAAACTGACCTTTTTCAGTTATTAAGAGTGCTATTAAGAGTGATAGCAGACCCCTATCTCAGTTTCCGTGGAAACATGGGAACCTAATTTAGATAAGTGACAGTTATCAAATGCAAATGGTTTAATTACATTCGCCAAGCTCCACTCTGAGTCCTCCAACACTTCTTCTCTAGCTCGTGTGTGTGTGCTCAGTGATGATTAACTCTTTGCGACCCCATGGACTGTAGCCAATCAGGCTCATCTGTTCATGGAATTTTCCAGGCAAGAATACTGGATTGGGTTGCCATTTCCTTCTTCAGGGGATCATCCCAACCCAGGATTCGAATCCATGTCTATTGTGTCTCCTATATTGAAAGCAGATTCTTGACCACTGAGCCACCAGGGAAGTCTCATCAGTTCAGTCACTCAGTCATGTCCAACTCCTTGCGACCCCATGAATTGCAGCACGCCAGGCCTCCCTGTCCATCACCAACTCGCGGAGTTCACTCAGACTCATGTCCATCAAGTCAGTGATGCCATCTAGCCATCTCATCCTCTGTTGTCCCCTTTTCTTCCTGCCCCCAGTCCCTCCCAGCATCAGGGTCTTTTCCAATGAGTCAACTCTTCGCATGAGGTGGCCAAAGTGCTGAAGTTTCAGCTTTAACATCAGTCCTTCCAAAGAACACCCAGGACTGATCTCCTTTAGGATGGACTGGTTGGATCTCCTTGCAGTCCAAGGGACTCTCAAGAGTCTTCTCCAACACCATAGTTCAAAAGCAACAATTCTTTGGCATTCAGCTTTCTTTATAGTCCAACTCTGACATCCATACATGACTACTGGAAAAACCATAGCCTTGACTAGATGGACCTTTGTTGGCNGAGTTCACGGTTCACGTATTGCTGAAGCCTGGCTTGGAGAATTTTGAGCATTACTTTACTAGCATGTGAGATGAGTGCAATTGTGCGGTAGTTTGAGCATTCTTTGGCATTGCCTTTCTTTGGGACTGGAATGAAAACTGACCTTTTCCAGTACTATGGCCACTGCTGAGTTTTCCAAATGTGCTGGCATATTGAGTGCAGCACTTTCACAGCATCATATTTCAGGATTTGAAAGAGCTCAACTGGAATTCCATCACCTCCACTAGCTTTGTTCATAGTGATGCTTTCTAAGGCCTACTTGACTTCACATTCCAGGATGTCTGGCTCTAGGTAAGTGATCACCATCATGATTATCTGGGTCATGAAGTTCTTTTTTGTACAGTTCTGTGTATTCTTGCCACCTCTTCTTAATATCTTCTGCTTCTGTTAGGTCCATACCATTTCTGTCCTTTATTGAGCCCATGTTTGCATGAAATGTTCTCATAGTCACCCTTAAAAACCCTTCCAGGTTGTGTTTTAGTAGGATTGACTTCAGTATTTTTGGCCTATTGAGATAGTCTTTTATAAGCTCTTCTTTGCCTGTTTAAGTCTATCTAATGCTTTTTTTTTTTTTTTTTTGACCTGTTCTTGGGAAGGGATCACAGCCACTCACATGCAGTTTGATCTGCTCAAATGTACACTTGAGTTAAACTGCAGGAACATCAACCATGGGAGATGTGAATGTTCTAGAAAGTGAACAAACTTTAAAGATTTGAACCTACAGATGAAGTAGGTTCAATGAACTCTCATTTAGTAAGCAGGAAGATTATTTTTATTTTATGGAGCTAGATTGTTTTCTCTTAATGCTGCTAATTTGAAATAGCATTAGGAAAAAAAAAAACATCTGGTCACTTCTAAGAGATGCAAATTTGAACAATATCCAGGAGCAAAATCTGTGGTTGTCATGTTTCTTAGCTAAATCAATTTTCTACCGCATGTAATGTAATTCATATAATGGTGTTGATCACAACCTTGAAAGCTTAGCTCTTTTTGAAAAGACCTAAGCACCAGGGTTTTATTTTCTTCTGGTTTGAAGAGCAACCAAGAGGCTTTGTGGTCTAGTTGTAAACAGCAATGGGCTTGGGAATCACACTGCCTGGACCCATATCTGGGATTCACCAGGACTTTAGCTATTTGTTGAACATCTGACTCAGTAAAAGTGAGTAGCACAGAATCTGATGACTAATACATGCTCAATGGTTAGTTCTTGTGATTGTTACTGTCATCATCTTCATCAGCACTTTCACTATCGTGAAAAACAAGCAAGATGTGATGATTCTACAATTTTCCACTCTCTACAAAAAAAGTGATTGATGGATAACAATATTGGCTTAAAAAAAACTTTCAATCTTGCTGAACTGCTTCTTTCATGCATAACTCAGAGCTCTATTTGTGAGACTTTTGTCTTTCTCTCTCCCCACCCCAATCCCCACATTTTTTTAGTGATGGATGGGCAGACAGAGATGAAGTCATTGAAGGTTATGAGGTGGAAGCCAACGGGGGAATCACGATAAAGCTGCAGTCTCCAGAGGTCAGGTCATTTGATGATTATTTCCTGAAACTGAGGCTGGACACTAATACAAGGAATCCCTGGTTCCCTGAGTTCTGGCAACATCGGTTCCAGTGCCGCCTACCAGGACACATTCTGGAAAACCCCAACTTTAAAAGAATCTGCACAGGTAACTCATCTTCACAAAATCACAGCTCAAATTTTGGTCATTTCCTCCAGCTTGTTCAATGAATATAGAAGGTGCCAAGGCTGGAGATACAAAGACTAAATTTCCAATTTAATTTATAAAATAACTAGAATGAGGAAGAACTGTATGTTCCCCCAAGGATTCATGTTTCTGTATTCTGGAAACATGGAGACTGCTTTGCTCTCTGGTGGGACAAGGCATAAGAAATAATAAACAAAGGAAAAGCAAACGGAGAATTCAAGTATTTAGTATTCAGGCCAGAGGAAAGAGATTTACTGTAGGCATGCTTAGGAGACATTAACCCACAGACAGCAGTAAGCAGACTGGTTTGATCTCTTTTTCTTCTTTGTGACTTTGCTTTGACATGAAAGCCGAAAGAAGATAAGATGCCACCCGGGGTCACATCACCAACACGGGTGTTTATGTTTATGTGCACAAGTGAGCGAAAACCTCAGTTATTTCCTCTGTTTTACAGGTGAAAAAGTCTGTAATTTCATCTTGGTAATTAACTAAGAATATGGCTAACTACACAAATTATTTCTGGCATTAATAACATTCACATTTTGATATTAGAAAGTCATTTAATGATGGTTCTCAGTGAGATTGATTCCCCTCCCCCCATGCACTGACCACTAGAGGATGCCCAAGAAGGGCAGGGCGTTGTTAAGATCTTTCAGAGCTTGATGAACTCCACAGCATGTCTCCCTTCTCCCTGCCACCAGGAAGTACCAGAGAATTTAAGACTATCTATGACCAAATTTGGATTGTAGCACAGTGATGGGACATGGGCTGAAAAGATTTTATTTAGAAATGTCTAGAACCTCACTCTGTATGACAGTCTCTAGGTTCATCCACATCTCTACAAGTGACCCAATTTCATTGAGAAAAACAAATATCATATATTAACGCATATATGTAAAATCTAGAAAGACAATACAGATGAACATATTTGCAGGGCAAGAATAGAAACACAGGTGTAGAAAATGGGCATGTGGACATGGTTTGGGGTGGGGGAATGGGGCAGGATAAATTGGGAGATTGAAATTAACATGTATATACTACCATGAGTAAGATAGATAGCTAGTGGGAAAGCTGCTGTATAGCTCAGTGCTCTGTGGTGACTTAGATGGGTGGGATGAGAAGGGTGGGAGGGAGGTCCAAGAGAGAGGTTTATGTGTACATATAGTTGATTCACTTCCTTATACAATAGAAACTAACACAATATTGTGAAGCAAATATACCCCAATTAAAAAAAAAAAAAAGTCATTGCACCAGCTGCAGTGGTTAAGACTCCGGNGATTGAAGATGTGTATAAGAGACAGGTCCAAGAGAGAGGTTTATGTGTACATATAGTTGATTCACTTCCTTATACAACAGAAACTAACACAATATTGTGAAGCAAATATACCCCAATTTAAAAAAAAAAAAAGTCATTGCACCAGCTGCAGTGGTTAAGACTCCGGGCTTTCAGTACATCTAGTGCAGGGAGCAGAGGTTCAATCCCTGGTCCATGAACTAAGATCCCACGTGTCATGTGGTGCAGCCAAAAAGATGTGAGAGTGAGCTATGCAAACACCTGGGAAGGACATTCCAAGCAGAGGGAATAGCAAATAAATAGAGGCACTGAAATGCCTGGTTTAGTGGGAGAACAGTATGGAACTCAGGCTACCAGAGCCAGTGAGTTCCTAGAATAACAGGAGGTAAGCAGGAGAGGCACATGGGGAAACAGTCCCACAGGACTTCACGGTGCCTTGTGAAAACTATGGCTTTGTTCTGAGTGTGATAGGAAGCCACTGGGAAGTCTGAGCACAACAGAGATGGGATCAGTCTTATTTTTTCTGAACAGAATTACTTGCTGCAGTTTTTCAGTTTTGACAAAAGGGAAGCAGAGCAGTGAGGAGGTTGCTATAATAATGCCACTGGGAATGTGGTGAATTGGGCCATGGTTATGGCAAGCAAGATGGAGAGAGGTGATTGATTCTGAGGCCCTTTTCAATGAGAGCTAAGGGCATTTTGGAAAAAAATGGTACATTCATGAATTTTTCTCATATTATGCTTGACTTGCAAAGCCTTTTTAAAGAGCATCTTATGTGATTACAAAAGTTAATAAATATGCTTTTATTTGGATTTTATTCTGGAGTCAAGTTCAGCAAATATTTCCCTTTGTTCTTAGTTGTAAGGATGACAAAGGGCTTATTAACTTTTCTACTTGGAAATAATTCATAAAAGTATTCATCTTTTCTTCTGCAAAAATCCCAGACTTTTATCTTTAGTATATCTTTATATCTTTATAGGTACACAGTCATGTAAACTAACTCTTCAGTTTTAATCTCTATATGAAATTGACTTCAATTTTATTGCAGAGCAACATCAAATTTCACCTCATGTAACATTCTTATCTACTTGATATTCGTAAATATCAAATGAATTGCATAGTTTTCTAATGAATATGCAGGCACACTTATGAAAATTAATGTAAAGAAGTAGAAGTAACCTTTCCACACTATTCATAGCTACACTTTCTGTCATTTATTTTTACCACTTCTAATTGGGTCATTTTGATGTTTTGGAAAGTTTTGATATTGAAGTTAGTTTCCATAGAAACCTTTATTGAGCTTCATTTCAGATATCACTATTTAAATAAAGAGTTTACATGCGCTGGATTGTCATTTGAATATTAAGGGTCCTGAACTGAAGCTGAATAATTTGGGAATCACTGTAGCTAATTAAAAAGTACTTCATGCAAGGGCTACATCACTGCTTAATTAGTTGAGTATATCAAGGGATTTGAGATGTGTTGGAAAAGCACTAACTAAAACATCAAAGTCTAATTTCTAAAAAAGTAATCATTGCGACGACAGTGGAAAAAGTAGGTACAAAGCAAATCAACATCACTGTCTTCCAGTAAGTGTCTTAGTTGCCTGCAGCATTTGTGTGGTGTTGGCAGTGAAAGTGCTTTATCATTCCCCATAAGAAATACTCAAACGATTCCATGGAAGCTGAGAGAGCACTTGGAAGTTAAACCACTGGGTCCAACACTGGTTCAGTCAGGCATCTGCCATGTGATTTGGAGGACCTTGCTTAACCTCTGAGTCTAAATTTCTACAACTGGAACATGGTAACAATTTCTACTTCACACAGGTGTGAGAATTGAATGGAATAATGTAAGTGAGATATTTTACAACTTGTAAATCATTACATAAATGTAAAGAGTTATCATTACTGACATGTCTTATCATATAATAAATAAGATATGGCATGGGTCATTTCATTAATATATACAGTTTTTTAAATTACAAATTTGATATAACTACATTTCAGGATATGTAAACTAGAAAAAGCAAGCACACAGCCCTTAACTAGTTGCTCTTACACAGTGCCAATGTATATGCAGGACTGGCCCAGAAGTTCATTCAGGTTTTCCTGCAGATGAACTTCTGGGCCAATCCCATATTTTCTTTTATTCTGTTCTATGTAGGCTTTTATGCTTTTTTCTGATTACCAAAGCAGTACATACTACTATGCTTAGTACAGGCAAACTGACAATATATAAAAGCATAATAAACATGAAAAGCATCAGAAAATTTGCTTTTATATAGCCATTGTTAATTACTGTTAAATATTTGATGTATTTCTGCTAAATACACTGTTAAATTTTTGTTATATATTGCTTTTAAAAACGAACGCAAACTTTAAAAAAAATTACGAAGTTCTCTTTGTCATTAAATTCTTTCATTCTTAATGGTTATATAACATTCTGCAAACAAATGAGCTATAATTTATTTAAAATCATTTCTTTTTCATATCTTCACAATTGAAACTAAAGCTGCAGTGATGCAATACAAGTTCTTCTAAATTTTTCCTTTTTGCATATCAGATCATTTTCTTGGATACATTTCCAGAAGTTGAATTACTCAATCAAAAGACATGAGCATTTATAAGGCTTTCTAAAATAAGGAATTCCAAAAGGCAACTCCTACCAGCACATTTTGTTTTGCATAATTATACTCATAGTGTGTGTATAATTCTGTATCTTTATTTACTTAGGATCATGCTTTACTTTTTTGATGTTGCTGTGTGGCCTTTAAACCACCATTTTAATAGCTCCATAATATTCTATTCAATGATTATACTATAATTACTTAGCCATTCTCACATAGTTGAGTTTTTAGGTCACTTCCAATTTTCCTTCTTATAAAAAAATCAACTCAGTATGGTACAGAAAGTTTTCATGTTTATTGTTGTTACTATTTTTGGATTGTTCCCTCACTGTAGATTTCTGAATATATAATTATTGGTCTAAGAACGTGATAGTTTGGAGTTTCCTTGAAAACAAATATTATCACTATCTTGAAATATGGCAATATTCAGATTTACTGTGGCTAACAGTATATTAACTGTATGAATATATTGGGTTCACTATGTTGCCATCAGCTTTTTATATAATCTAGTGTATTCATAGCCAAAATTTTAGTTTCTCTTCTTATTCTTTGTACCAATCAAGAACAGATGGTCATAATGCTTTTTAAAGCTAGTATATCCTTGTACTTGGTTATTATCCAAAACATAATGAAAGACATCTGTAATGCTTACCAGCAACTGAAGACTAGTCAGTTAGTGACAGTCTGATATAACAAAATTTCAAGGCTTCCGAACCTGTGGATTCTTGCCCAGGAACTTGGAGACCACGATTCACAATTTCTAGGTTGGTTACTAATTTTTATAAACTATTTGCCTCACCAGGTTTTACACGTTATGAACTTCCTATTTTGAGTTAACTTATTATGTAAGTTTGTATGAAATTGGCTCATTACTATTTGGTTCAGATTAGGATGATCTATGAACTGAAATAAGTTCCAATTTCTTTCAGCCCAGTAGGACAAGTAATAGCTTCTCTTTGTCTTTTGTGAGTTTGGCTCAAATATCAATACGCACTCCTGGAGAATATCATCGGCCTTTATCCATGACCTTGTGAATCTAGATTGACCTCACAGCGTATTAGTTCCAAATCTAGGTCTCAAGAGGCTTGACCTACTCCCATTCTCCTGCTTGGAGTACTCCCTCAGCCCTGTGTAAAAGCCATAGTTAGCCTTCTAGAAGATGAGAGAGAACATGGAGTAGAAATAGGATAATTTCTCTATTGAGGTCATCCTGGATAAACCAATTCCCAGCCAAGCCATTAGCTTACTGTCTGCACATGAAAAGCCCCCAGCTGAGATGAGTCATGTACAATCCAGAGCAGCAGAACACCCCAGGTGACCCCCAAACTCATGAACTAAATAAATATTGTTGTTTTAAGCCACCGAGCCTTGGGGTAGTTTGCTATGCAGCATTATTGTGGCCATAGATAGCTGATAAAGGGTCTCCATTGCCTTATATTCCATGAACTTCACATGGAGCAATAGTTGGGTTGATTAAACTGAGGAGCAGAATTTCTATTCACAATTTCTAGGTTGGTTACTAATTTTTATAAACTATTTGCCTCACCAGGTTTTACACGTTATGAACTTCCTATTTTGAGTTAACTTATTATGTAAGTTTGTATGAAATTGGCTCATTACTATTTGGTTCAGATTAGGATGATCTATGAACTGAAATAAGTTCCAATTTCTTTCAGCCCAGTAGGACAAGTAATAGCTTCTCTTTGTCTTTTGTGAGTTTGGCTCAAATATCAATACGCACTCCTGGAGAATATCATCGGCCTTTATCCATGACCTTGTGAATCTAGATTGACCTCACAGCGTATTAGTTCCAAATCTAGGTCTCAAGAGGCTTGACCTACTCCCATTCTCCTGCTTGGAGTACTCCCTCAGCCCTGTGTAAAAGCCATAGTTAGCCTTCTAGAAGATGAGAGAGAACATGGAGTAGAAATAGGATAATTTCTCTATTGAGGTCATCCTGGATAAACCAATTCCCAGCCAAGCCATTAGCTTACTGTCTGCACATGAAAAGCCCCCAGCTGAGATGAGTCATGTACAATCCAGAGCAGCAGAACACCCCAGGTGACCCCCAAACTCATGAACTAAATAAATATTGTTGTTTTAAGCCACCGAGCCTTGGGGTAGTTTGCTATGCAGCATTATTGTGGCCATAGATAGCTGATAAAGGGTCTCCATTGCCTTATATTCCATGAACTTCACATGGAGCAATAGTTGGGTTGATTAAACTGAGGAGCAGAATTTCTCAAACCAGTGCTACAGTTCTCAGTCTTACCCTACGGTGAAAAGAATAGTACAATATTGTGCTCTGTATCTCATGGAACAAAGCTAAACACTTTTGTATATAATGCAATGAAGATTTCAAAGCCCCCTGATCCGAGGCAGTAAACTTATTCTCTACTTAGGAATTCAGTTGTACAGACAGTGCTGACAAATGGGGCACAGTTACAGCTAAGCCAAATAAACACCCTTAAAACAAAACGGTCATAGATTCTTGGACCGTGCAGGTAGAAGTTGCCTTATGGAAATATGTTTCAAAAGTCTTAGATGGTCTTTGTCCTTTCCAATTGTTATAACAAATTACCACAGACTGGGTGGCTTAAGACAGAAAGCATTTTTTTCCCCTCATTCTGGAGGCTACAAACTGAGAAATCTGGGTGCCAAGATGATCAGTTTCTCGTGAAGGTTTTTTCTTGGTTTCCCTGAAGAATAGAGACAGGAAGCAAGGCCTTTTCTCACAAGGGTACTAGTCATATCACAAGGACATCACACCCAAGATCTAATTATCTCCCCAGATCCCTCTCTCCAAATACTAATGCCATTCTATTGGAAATCAGGATTTAAACCTAAGAATTTTGAGGAGAAACAGACATTCAGTCCATAGCACATGTATTTATATCTTTTGGTTGGAAGAATGAAAATAAAATGATCTTGTTTTGCATCTGGATATTAGAATGACTCAGGCATATCTCATTCATTATTATACCTAGATGAAGTTCTGAAAATAATCTTGTACCATAAGCATAGTCTTTGTCTGCCTATTTCCTTTCTTTTAAAAATTTTAAAGTTGCCAAGTCATGTCCAACTCTTTGTAATCCCATGGATGCAGCATACCAGGCTTCCCTGTCATGCACTATCTCCCAGAGTTTGCTCAAACTCGCATCCATTGAGTCAGTGATGCCATCCAAACATCTCTTTCTCTATTGCCCGCTTCTTCTCTTGCCCTCAATCTTTTGTGGGGTGGGAGTTGGGAGGGGGCTTCATGTTTGGGAGTTCGTGTACACCGTAGCAGATTCATGTCAATGTATGCCAAAACCAATAGAGTACTGTAAAGTAAAATAAAGTAAAATGGAAGCTCTAAAAAAAAAAAAAATGTAATCATAGGAAAAAAAAAAAAAGTCTTTCCAATGAGTCGGCTCTTTGCATCTGATGGACAAGAATAGAGCTTCAGTTAGTTTCAGCATCAGTCTTTAAAGTGAATATTCATAGTTGATTTCCTTCAGGATTGACTGGATTGGTATCCTTGCTGTCCAAGGGACTCTCAAGAGTTTTCTCCAGCACCACATTTGAGAAGCATCAATTGTTTGGTGCCGAACCCTCTTTATGGGCCAACTCTCACATCTGTACATGACTACTGGAAACTGTACAGACCTTTGTTGGCAAAATTATGTCTATGTTTTGTAACATGCTATTAAAGTTTGTCATAGCTTTTCTTCCAAGGAACAAGCATCTTTTAATTTTGTGGCTTAAGTCACCATCTGCAGTGATTTTGGAACCCAAGAAAATAAAATCTGTCACTGTTTCCAGTTTTTACCTATCTATTTGTCATGAAGTGATGGGTCTGGATGCCACGACCTTCGTTTTATTAATGTTGAATCTTAAGCCAGCTTTTTCACTCTCCTCTTTCATCAAGAGGCTCTTTACTTCCTCTTCACTTTCTGCCATTAGAGTATTATCTAATATAACATTCAGTTCAGTCACTCAGTCATATCCGAATCTTTGAGATCCCGTGGACTGCAGAACTCCAGGTTTCTCTGTCCATCACCAACTCCTGGAGTTTACTCAAACTCATGTTCATTAAGTCGGTGATGCCATCCAACCATCTCATCTTCTGTCATCCCCTTCTCCTCTCGCCTTCAATCTTTCCCAGCATCAGGGTCTTTTCAAATGAGTCAGTTCTTCACATAAGGTGACCAAAGTTTTGGACTTTCAGCTTCAGCATCAGTTCTTCCGATGAATATTCAGGATTGATCTCCTTTAGGATGAATTGGTAGGATCGCCTTGCTGTTCAAGGGATTCTCAAGAGTCTTCTCCAATATCACAGTTCAAAAACATCAATTCTTCGGTGCTCAGCTATAGTCCAACTCTCACAACCATACATGACTACTGGAAAAACCATAGCTTTGACTAGATGGACTTTGTTGGCAAAGTAATGTCTCTGCTTTTTAATATGTTGTCTAGTTTGGTCATAGTTTTCTTCCAAGGCAAAAACATCTTTTAATTTCATGGCTGATGTCACCAGCTGCAGTGATTTTGGAGTCCCCCCCCCTCCCCAAGTAAAGTCTGTCACTGTTTCCATTGTTTTCCCATCTATTTGCCATTAAGTAATGGGGTCAGATGCCATGATCTTAGTATTCTGAATGTTGAGTTTTAAGCCAACTTTTTTACTCTCCTCTTTCATTTTCATCAAGAGGTTCTTTGGTTCTTCTTCACTTTTGACCATAAGGGTGCTGTCATCTGCATATCTGAGGATATTGATCTTTCTCCTGGCCATCTTGATTCCAGCTTGTGCTTCATCCACCCAGCATTTTGCATGATGTACTCTGCATATAAATTAAATACGCAGGGTGACCATATTCAGCCTTGACATACTCCTTTCATGATTCGGAACCAGTCTGTTGTTCCATGTCCAGTTCTAACTGTTACTTCTTGACCTCAATACAGGTTTCTCAGGAGGCAGGTCAGGTGGTCTGGTATTCCCATCTCTTGAAGAATTTTCCAGTTTGTTGTGATCCACAGAGTCAAAGGCTTTTGCATAGTCAATAAAACAGAAGTAGATATTTTTTTTCTGGAACTCTCTTGCTTTTTTGATGAGTCAAGGGATGTTGGCAATTTGACCTCTGGTTCCTCTGCCTCTTCTAAATCCAGCTTGAACATCTGGAAGTTCATGGTTCATGTACTGTTGAAGCCTGGCTTGGAGAATTTTGAGCATTGCTTTGCTAGCACTGAGATGAGTGCAGTTGTGTGGTAGTCTGAACGTTCTTTGGCATTGTCTTCCTTTGGGATTGTAATAAAAACTGAACCTTTTCAGTCCTGTTGTCACTGCTGAGTTTTCCAAATTTGGTGGCATTTTGAGTGCAACACTTTCACAGCATCATCTTTAGGATTTCAAATAGCTCAATTGGAATTCCATCACCCCCACTAACTTTGTTTATAATGATGCTTCCAAAAGCTCTCTTGACTTCACATTCCAGGATGATTGGCTCCAGGTGAGTGATCACACCATCATGGTTATCTGGGTCATGAAGATATTTTTTGTATAGTTCTTCTGTGTATTCTTGCCACCTCTTCTTAATATCTTCTGCTTCTGTTTGGCCCATACGATTTCTGCCCTTTATTGTTCCCATCTTTGCATGAAATGTTCCCTTGGTATCTCTAATTTTCTTGAAGAGATCACTACTACTACTACTACTACTACTACTAAGTCACTTCAGTCGTGTCCAACCCTGTGCAACCCCATAGATGGCAGCCCACCAGTCTCCCCCATCCCTGGGATTCTCCAGGCAAGAACCTGGAGTGGGTTGCCATTTCTTTCTCCAATGCATGAAAGTGAAAAGTGAAAGTGAAGTCACTCAGTCGTGCCCAACCCTCAGCGACCCCATGGACTGCAGCCTTCCAGGCTCCTCTGTTCATGGGATTTTCCAGGCAAGAGTACTGGAGTGGGGTGCCATTGCGTTCTCCAGAAGAGATCTCTACTTTTTCCCATTCTATTTTTTCTCTCCATTTCTTTGCACTGATCACTGAGGAAGGCTTTCTTATTTCTCCTCACTGTTCTTTGGAACTCTGCATTCAAATGGGTGTCTCTTTCCGTTTCTCCTTTGCCTTTCACTTCTCTTCTTTTCTCAGCTATTTGTAAGGCCTTATCAGACAACCATTTTGCCTCCTTGCATTTCTTTTTCTTGGGANCTTATTTCTCCTCACTGTTCTTTGGAACTCTGCATTCAAATGGGTGTCTCTTTCCGTTTCTCCTTTGCCTTTCACTTCTCTTCTTTTCTCAGCTATTTGTAAGGCCTTATCAGACAACCATTTTGCCACCTTGCATTTCTTTTTCTTGGGAATGGTCTTGATCACTGTCTCCTGTACAATGTCACCAACCTCCATCCATAGTTCATCAGACACTCTGTCTATCAGAGTGCCCTTGTGTTTATTTGTCATTTCCACTGTATAATTGTAAGGGATTTGATTTCGGTCATACCTGAATGGTCTATTGGTTTCCCCCACTTTCTTCAATTTCAGTCTAAATTTGGCAATAAGGAGTTCATGATGTGAGCCACAGTCAGCTCCTGGTCTTGTTTTTGCTGACTGTAGAGCTTCTCCATCTTAAGCTACAAAGAATATAGTCAATCTGATTTCAGTACTGACCTTCTGATGATGTCCATCTGTAGAGTCTTCTCTAGTGTTGCTGGAGGAGAGTGTTTTCTGTGACCAGTGCATTCTCTTTGCAAAACTCAATTGGCCTTTGCCCTGCTTCATTCTATACTGCAGAGCCAAATTGGCCTGTTACTCCAGGTATCTCTTGACTTCCTACATTTGCATTTTAGTCCCCTATAATGAAAAGGACATCTTTTATGGGTGTTGGTTCTAGAAGGTCTTGTGAGTCTTCCTCAGTTCAGTTCAGTTCAGTCAATAAGTTGTGTCTAACTCTTTGCAAAACCATGAATTGCAGCATGCCAGGCCTCCCTGTCCATCACCAACTCCCGGAGTTCACTCAAACCCATGTGCATCAAGTCAGTGATGCCATCCAGCCATCTCATCCTCTGGCATCCCCTTTTCCTTCTGCTCCGAATCCCTCCCAGCATCAGAGTCTTCTCCAATGAGTCAACTCTTCGCATGAGGTGGCCAAAGTACTGGAGTTTCAGCTTTAGCATCATTCCTTCCAAAGAACACCCAGGACTGATCTCCTTTAGAATGGACTGGTTGGATCTCCTTGCAGTCCATGGGACTCTCAAGGGTCTTCTCCAACACCACAGTTCAAAAGGATCAATTCTTCAGTGCTTAGCTTTCTTCACAGTTCAACTCTCACATCCATAAATGACTACTGGAAAAACCATAGCCTTAACTAGGTGGACTTTTGCTGGCAAAGTAATGTCTCTGCTTTTGAATATGCCATATAGGTTGGTCATAACTTTCCTTCC
>SJYX01019907.1:249788-292121 GCA_006410675.1 Oreotragus oreotragus
GTGTGTGTGCGTGCGTGTGTGTGTGTGTGTGTGTGTGCATGCATACTCACTCATATCTGACTCTTTGCAACCCCATGGACTAGAGCTCGCCAGGCTCTTCTCTCCATGGAATTTTCCAGGCAAGAATATTGGAATAGGTTGCCATTTCCTTCTCCAGGGGATCTTCCCAACCCAGGGATTGAACCCATGACTTCTGCATCTCCTGAGTTGGTGGGTGGATTCTTTAGCAGCTGAGCTATCATTATTCTAAACCAACACTGTTACATCTTTCTTGCCCTTTTTCCATAGTCACATCTCTGATCATAGCCAAGGAATGTTCTCCACTTTTGATTTGTGATTATATTATCCCCACCAAATAATCAAGGATTATCTTCTCATTTCAAGGGATGATTCATCATATCTTCAAAGTCGTTTTTGCCATGTAACCTAATTTATCCACAGCTTCCAGACTTCAGGGTATGGATGTCTCTGTGGGCCTATTATTCTGCCGAGCACAGTAGGCTTTGAGACAGGACAAGGGATTAACTTCTCTAAGTCTTTTCTACAGCCTGCTTCTTTACCTCATTCTCTTGCTTCAGCCCTGTCTCTCAGTCTGGTAGAGCCTCCAGGCAGTTGAGAATATGTGCCTCTGGCTAACCAGAATGGTGTTTGAATGCGTGGCAACACTTCTTTCACACTTTCTTGATCCCCATTTCTTGGTTTCCCATTGGTGGAGTTGTTCTTACATAGCCACAAGTTAGAGAACATCATAAACACTATGCTCTTACCACAAAGAACGAATTTCCTAGATAATTCAACTTCCTCTAAAACCACAATTGGAGAAATGTCGTTACAAATGCTCTTTGTCTCTTATAGCTCAATTTACTCCATGTAAATAATTTTCCATCTTTCTCCCACAAATATACACCAAGATATCAGATATCCTCCAGGAGCCTGGCTGTCTGTGCGAGCTAGAGCCTGGTGAATTTTAGTTTGTGCTTTTTCCAATAGCTTTTCATTCATCTCTATATTAATTACTGAGTGAATGCAGGTTGGTTTAAAGAAATGTACAGATCATTTCATTCTGCAAAGTCCTAGAGAGGCATACACAGTGAGATCCTGAGCTTAACAGGTGTCAGCCACACTCAGCTCTGTTCTTCTTGATTTTTTGCCTTTATACTTGTTTCAGTCTTCAAGTCCCAGGTTTCGAATCCCAAATTATCTCAGGGCTTGTTTGCTGAGTAATATAAAATTATATTTGTTTCTTCATGGTCATCTTCTAAAGCTGTAGCCATTAGCAACACAGACTCTGCCAAAGACTGTCCATTTAATCAAGCTTATTTGGGCTTATTGCCCTTGTGCCTGTATATTGTGTTTTTCCACATTCCATATTAAATTTAGATTTCCAATTTAGATGATTTGTTTTAATATCTGACCATAAGTGCGGCTCTTACTAAGTATAAGAAGATCCTGAGTTTCTTTCTTGGGCAAAGTGAACTTCCCTTCAAGACTTTTTGGAGTGCCTCCTTTCATCACTCCACATTTTTAAAGTTATATTGTGTTTTTCCACATTCCATATTAAATTTAGATTTCCAATTTAGATCATTAGTTTTAATATCTGACCATAAGTGCGGCTCTTACTAAGTATAAGAAGATCCTGAGTTTCTTTCTTGGGCAAAGTGAACTTCCCTTCAAGACTTTTTGGAGTGCCTCCTTTCATCCCTCCACATTTTTAAAGTTCCCTCAGGTATCAAGAATTGAAATATAAAATACAAAATGGAAACAGGAATACGGATCAGTTAGGATAGACTACACAGTAACAAATGCCCCCCCAAATTCCAGTACCTTCAAAGTACAGACTTAGTTCTGTCTCATGTCCCATTTCCACTGCAGGTTTTCTATGCCTTTTTCCCAGGTCATCTTTACTCCAAAACTAAGCCGACAGTGAAGAAGATTTGGTCTGGAATACTGCCCATTATTACAGTCGAAGAATAGAGTACGGCCAATCCTATGCTGGCCCTTAAGAGTTTCTACCTGGAATTGACATCCACTATTTTTAATAATGCTTCGTTGATGAAAGAAAGTTACATTAGCCTGGTCTGATATCAGGGAGTGGAGAAATATCATACTTTCCCAGAAAAAGGCAGCAAATACTTTGTGAACAATAGGTCTACCATACCCTGTCTTTCAGATTGATATTATTTAGATAAATCTAATTTCTTCCTGAAAAATGCATTCATTTACTCTCCAATAGAGAAGACACAAGAGACCCATCCAATGATCAGCCTCAAAGTTTGGATCATATAATATTCTCGAAGTCGGGCTGAACGTGGCTCTTCTTCGTTCATGGTTTTGTGTGCGAGAGAGACAGGTCCCTCCATACCCGCTGCATAATAGGGGAGCAATGAAAGAGTTATAGTCTTAGAGATACACAGCAGTGACTGGTCCATAGAAATGTTAAAATTCCTCTGGGACAATATCCCACACTTCCGTTGCTGGCTTGAGAAATGTTCTCTGAATGGGCTCTGGTATGCTCCCTCAGAGAAGCTCCCAGTCTCCTGTTCTTCGTGGACTTTGCATCCAACCCCTGTAAGGTCCTTCCTTTCCCATAATCCTTTTTGGTCTCTTCTGGTGAAGCACTGGCATAGTCTTCTTTGGGGGCCAAGTAACTTTTTCAGTCTGCTTCCTGGCCTTAGCGGTTATGGCACAAGGACCATTTAAGTCTTCAGTGGTCGCAATTTCTTTTAGTCTAGGCTGGCAACCTTTTTGTTTTCCTTATTAAAACTTTCCCCAAGAATGTAGCTTTCATTTTAACTAAGTTTCCATCACAACATGTGCCAATAGCTTTGCCTACAGTTCTTTTTTTAGAGAGTCCTCACCTTCTAGACTTAATTTTAAAAACCTTGAGCCTAACCGACTTCTATTGAAAAACCAGTCTTTGTCTGTTCTCTTAGCAATTGTGTTCATCTAAAAACTTTGTGGGTGCCAAATTAATTCCTTTGAAGATTTTATTATAATAGCATGAGTTTTGATTTGGTCTTTGTCATGAAGCTGAATTTTCATTTGTCCTTTGTACCATAAAGATCTTCTCAGTTTTGTCTTAAAGATTGGAAATGAAAATTGATTTAATTTTCATCTCTGTACATTTAATTTTCCTACCTCCTCACTGAACTATGCAAGCTCATTTGATAAAATACCTTTCTTCCAAGTTATTATAGATTGACAGTGTTACTGAATCCTATGTCACTGTATAATAAGATTTATATCCTTTTAGATCCTAGTCTTAGTTTCCTTGCTATTTGCAACTTCTTTCTATAAACCTCATATTTTATGATTCACAGTCATTTTTGTTGCTATTGTATCATGCTCCTAGATTAGATATCAATTTTGGTCAGAATAGCTAGGATATGCTGTTATAATAAATGATCCTTAACTTAATGTTTTATAACAGGAAGAATAACCATTTCATAATATTTAATAATAACTATTAAACCAATATTAAACTGCAGCCATTTATTCATGAGGGTGAATCTCATATATCTAAAATATATGGTTAAAATATTTAGAATTTTTAAACTCAAAACTTTAATTGACAAAATTACTGTGTCAAAGTCAAAAAATTGAAGTACTTTTGCTGAATATAGAGAAAAATTCCCTTCCTCTTTACCAGGGATTAAATTAGTTACAGGTCATTTTTATTAAGACAATGAATGAAAGATTCAAGACACCAAAACAGTGAGACATCGGTCAGAAGGGTTTGTCAGCAAATCTCTTTCTTTCCTAATTAAGGTAAGATTAAGTAATAATTAGGTATTACTGTACAGAGTTTTCTTGTTTCCACTAGAGAAGTCTTTATTTAAAGGCTCTGGAACTGGAGTTTATTCCCATCTTTTGTTTTTGTTTAGTCGCTTCAGTCATGTCTGACTCTTTATGAGACCCCATTGTGGCCTGCCAGGTTTCTCTGTCCATGGGATTTCCCAGGCAAGAATACCAGAGTAGGTTGCCTTTTCCTTCTCCAGGGGATCTTCCATACCCAGGGATCAAACCTGCATCTCCTGCATTGGCAGGCAGATTCTTTACCTCTGAGCTACCAAGGAAGCGAGATCAATATTACTTTTTAACAACATAGATGTTTCTAGGAAAATAACAAGCATGTACAAATTCTTACAACATACTACAAAGGCCTTTGAATGTCTCAGAGCTATGCTTCCCCCTTTCCAAAACAATTTATTTACATCAACTCCTAAGCATTAAATGGCATCAGCCTGGCTGCATCATTCTCTCATTGTTCACTTGGTCATGTCTGACTCTTTGCGACCTCATGTAGTGCATCATGCCAGGCTTCCCTGTCCTTCACTATCTCTGGGAGTTTGCTCAAACTCATGTCCATTGAGTTGCTGATGCCATCCAATCATCTCATCCTGTCGCCTCCTTCTCCTCCTGCCCTCATTCTTTCCCAGCATCGGCATCTTTCTCAATGAGTCAGTTCTTCACATCAGGTGGCCAAAGTATTGGAGCTTCACCTTCAGCATCACTCCTTCATTCTCTCTCTTTTTTTAAAAATATAAATTTATTTATTTTAATTGGAGGTTAATTATTTTACAATATTGTATTGGTTTTGGCATACATCAACATGAATCCACCACAGGTATACACGTGTTCCCCATCCTGAACCCCCCTCCCTCCTCCCTCTCTGTACCACCCCTCTGGGTCATCTCAGTGCACCAGCCCCAAGCATCCAGCAGATGAATGGATAAGAAAGCTGTGGTACATATACACAATGGAGTATTATTCATTCTTTCTTAAGTGACAGTTTTCCAAGTCTCTGTACTCACAGGTTAAGAAGATATTGTAATGTAGCAAAAGGCTAGGAATTCTCACCTGCAACCTTCTTCACAATGTTATCCAAAGGTCCCTGGCACACTGTGATTAGGCATTATACTTTTTTGAATTCTTAAAATAAAATGTGAAAATTAGTATCATTTTAACTTTTATCTTTCTTATTATCACTGAGGCTGAATATTTTCTCAGATTTCATAATTAACAAAAAATATCTCCTGGGACTCCTTCATTGTGTCCTTTATTAGAAGGCCCTTTCTTGAAATTAAAATTGTTTGTATTTTAAAATTCTTATTATAAACTTGAACTTTTTCATTTTAAAATCTTTGCACAATAAAGGAAATCTGTCATGTCATTAATGACTTATGCAATTTTCAGGTAAGTTTAAGTCATAAGACAGTAAGTTCTAGACTCTAAAGTGATGTGAACAAGTTAGAGGTGTGGTTATATAGCTTTTCGAATTAACTTTGTTGAAAAAAAAAAAAAACAAAAGTCAAATAGTATTTTTGAAGATACACCTATATATCATCATTTTAAAAATAAGTGATATGAATAAATAATAATAAAAACATAAACAAAAAATATACAAACTTCCAGTTATAAAATAGGTCATGTGAATGCAATGTACAGTGTGGTAACTATAATTAATAATACTCTACTGTATATTTGAAAATTGGTAAGTGAGTAGATATTACAGGTTCACATAATGAAAGATAATAAACATAATAAATAATAAATGAATCAGGATTTAGGATGTAGGAAGTGTGTAGAAGTCTTTCAGTTATTCAGCACAGCCCCTAAGACTAAAGACATTGTGAAAACCTGTGCTTAAGGCTAGGCTATTTAACTAAAGGTTTTTATATACCTGTTTGTATGTACTCTATGGATTAATACCCATCTGTTTCCTAATAATTATTTAAGGCAAAATCTATGAAAGTTTCAAATACGACTTTAAGTGAAATGAATAGAAAATAAATATTCTGGAAAGTTAGCTATAGTAGAATATAAGATGACTTCTATATGTCTTGAATTTTTTTTTTTAGATAAACTTTTTTGTAGAATAGTTTTGGATTTACAGAAAAATTATGATGATAGTGCAGAGAGTCTATATATCCCATGATCAGTTTCCCTCATTACTAACATTGGTGCATTGTATTTGCTATAATTAATGAACCAATATTGACACATTTTATTAAATAAAGTTCATATTTTATCCAAATTTTCTTAATTTTTACCCAATGTCTTTGTTTCTTTTTTTTCTGTTCCAGGATGCCACTCAATGACTATCACATTACGTTTAGCCATGTTATTGCCTTAGGCTCCTCTCGGTTACAATATGACTTTATACAATATGGAAATTTTGTAGATTAATTGCAAGGTAAAAGAAGGAGGAAAAAAAAGAGAAAAAGTCAAAGTTGCCTTTAAAGACAAAATACAAGTCATGAGATTATGTTCCTTGGCTAGAGATGGGTAACAGCTCTATCTTTGAACCACAGTGTCCAAAAGACACAAACACGCAAGTTGCTTACCATCCTTCAGAGAAATGAAGCTCTTCCTGGTATGGAGTCCTGAGATAACTTTGTCTTGAAGCCATGATTGAGAGACCACTTTGTAATGTTCTAAGTTCAGTTCAGTTCAGTCACTCAGTCGTCTCCGACTCTTTGCGACCACATGAATTGCAGCATGCTAGGCCTCCCTGTTCATCACCATCTCTCAGAGTTCACTCAGACTCACATGTATGGAGTCCATGATGCCATCCAGCCATCTCATCCTCTGTTGTCCCCTTCTCTCCTTACCTTGGATGAGGGGTATCTCCTCACCGCTGCCCCTCCTGACCTTGAACGTGGAGTAGCTCCTCTCAGCCCTCCTGAGAAACAGAAGGAGGGTCTCAAATCTACAAATGCAAAGAAACAACAGCATGTTATAGTGACACTCTGTGCACTTCTACAATCAGTTATATTGTCGCTTCTCAGATACCGGTTGACTTGAAATGGAACTGGACCCTCTGGGTCTTTCCTGAAACAGACTCCTCTGCCCAACTCCTTGTCCTTTGCCTGCCTCTTGTCTGTAAAAAAAGAATTGTAGCCCCCTAGGCCTCCCTGAGTCAGGAAAGACAGCGACAGGCCCAAGGAGAGTCTCCTCATGAATAGGCAGAAGGCAAAGCCACCTACTTGATTTCCACCGCATTGAGAAGTCATACACCGCAACTAGAGTCGTCCTGGCTGAGTGCAGCGAGAGAAAGGGCTGTGCAGCAACAGAGACCCAGCACAGTCGTAAGCAAATAAATACAGTGATGTACATATATATAATAGCAGCAGAAATAATTCTAGGCGAGCGTAACTGTGACATGTTAAAAAAAAAAATTAAAATCTTAGCCAAGTTTAAGCTAGAGGTAGTGAAGTCTGAAAAGCCAGAAAAGGAAGCTGAAGCCGTGGCTTTATCTCCAAAATGTGCTTCTATTTCATACTTTGCCACCTTCTCTGTGTATGCAGGAATGTTCCTGTTTCCTAAGATTCTGTGTATGTCTGTTTAGCATTCATTTATAGCAAAGCCAAACTAATAATTTCTCTCTCTTGCAAGTCAGCTTTCGTAGGCTCACAAACATATTACATGTTTAATATTAGTATTACATATTCTAAACACTTCTCATAGAAACACTGACATGTGTTGTTGTTGTTGTTTTTAAATCCCTGCTGAATTAGGGATGTCTCCACCTAGGGGTCAGATGATAAAGAATCTACCTGCGATGCAGGAGACCCAGGTTTGATGCTTAGGTTGGGAAGATCCCCTGGAGAAGGAAATGGCAACCTAGTCCAGTATTGCTGCCTGGAGAATTCCGTGGAGGAGCCTGGCAAACTACAGTGCATGGTGTCGCAAAGAGTCGGACATGACTGAGTGACTAACATTTTCACTTTCACTTAGGTAATCCATGCTTCTTCAGTCTCAAAGGCACTGTAAAAATTAAGTAACCTCAGTTAGGGAAAGTGTTAGTTGCTCAGTCACGTCCAACTCTTTTCATCCCCATGGGCCACAGCCTGCCAGGTTCCTCTGTCCATGGTATTTCCTAGGCAAGAATACTGGAGTGGGTAGGCATTCCTTTCTCCAGGGGATCTTCCCCACCCAGGAATCAAACCCAGGTCTCCTGCAATGCATGCAGATTCTTTACCATCTGAGCAATCAGGGAAGCAAGCTCCATGAAGGAAAAGTAAAAATAAGATAAATTCCTTAGGAAAAGAACATATAAAACGGACCCAGTCTAACAGGAACCCCAAATAAAATGGAGCTGGGAGGGGCTTTTCTCCCATCCCTGCATGCAGCTCCACTGTTGCCTTCTTGATTCTAAAGTGTTTTAAGTGCAATGCTGACCCCCTTCTATCCTTGGCCAAGAGAAGCCCAGCCCCTCGACAGCAGGGCTGCTGGATCAAGCAGCCAGGGCGCAGGGACCAATCCAGAAAAGCCAGCAAGGGCCTCTCCCAATAATCTTGAGGACCAAATATCGGGACAAGTCCCAGCAGAAATAGCTAGAGGCTCTCCCACATGAACGTGAACCTTCTCCATGACTGGGGCTTGAGGGCAGTTGATGTGCACCATTCACTTAGTGGAGTTCAGAACTCTCCCACCACAGTTATTTCATTTATTTAATTCACTGACCCGTTGGCGCAGCTTGCAGGATTTTAGATCCTCAACGAGGGATCGAACTTGTGGCCCCTGCAGTGCTAGTGTGGAGTCCTAACCCCTAGAATGCACTAAGAAATTCCCTAGATATTTTTAAAAGAAAAAAATGTTTTCTTGGGACTTCCCTGGTGGCCCAGAGGTTAAGAATCCACCTTGCAACCAAAGGGATGCCAGTTCGATTCCTAGTCCCAGAAGATCCCCTGTGCCATGGAGCAGCGAAGCCCCTGAGCCACAGCTGCTGAAGCCCGAGCGCTCTGGAGCCCATCTCTGAAATGAGACGATCCACTGCAGTGAGAAGCACAGTGAGAAGCTGGTATACCACAGCTAGAGAGCAGCCCCTGCTCACCGCACCAGAGAAAGCCAGGGCGTAGCGATGAAGACATACCCCGGCCAGAACTGTCAATAAACAAACAAGATGAATCTTAAACAAACTTTTCTTTTCTCCCTCTTCCTGAATAAATGGTAAAATTTATTTTACCATTTACCAGTCTTTATCACTGCCTTTCCTTTGGAACCATATCTAAAAGAGAGTACCTTGCCCTAGACTGGTCTACAATGGTGGTTAAATTGTCCTGTATTCCTGTTTTGTATATATTGCATTTTTTTACTTACTTATGGCAAAGGCTACTGTTCATGGGGTTCTCGAGGAAAGAATATTGAAGTTGTGATTCCCTTCTCCAGAATACTTTCCAATTGTGGTGCTGGAGAAGACTCTTGAGAGTCCCTTGGACAGCAAGGAGACCAAACCAATCTATCCTAAAGGAAATCAACCCTGAATATTCATTGGAAGGGCTAATGCTGAAGCTCCAGTACTTTGGCCACCTGATCGAGACCTGGGTTCAATCCCTGGGTCAGGAAGATGCCCTGGAGAAGAGAATGGCTACCCACTCCAGTATGCTTGCCTGAAGCATCCCATGGACTAGAGGAGCCTGGCAGGCTACAGTCCATGGGGTCGCAGAGTCAGACACGAGTGAGTGACTGACACAAAAAACAAATCCCCCACCCAGGTGGAGGATGCTGATTCCTTGATGCCTACAATAATATTCCCCAAACATCACCCAGGTATCTCAACACCAACCAATTAGAAGAAAGTCCACAAGCTGCACCCCTCAGCCCAAATGTTGCCTCCAAACACCATTGCCTAAAATCCATCAGGAAATCTGGGTCTTTTGAGCTAGAGCTGCCTGTTCTCACTTGATGTCCCACAATCAACAATGTACTCTCACTCACCACAACCCGATCAGTAGATTGGCTTTGCTGTAAAGCGAATGAGTAAATGCAAGTTCAGTTGGACAGCAGACACTAGACGTTTTAAGAATTCTGCTACTGGACTTGCCTGGTGGCTCAGCGGATAAGAATCTGCCTGCCAATGTAGGGGAGAGGGCTTTAGGTCCGGGAAGACCCCACATTATGGGGAGCAACGAAGCCGGTGCGTCTCGATTATTGAACCCACACCCTGCAAGGATGGGGGCCCGCGCCACCTGGAGCTGTGCTCTGCAACAGGAGGAGCCCAGGCACTGAGACAAGAGGCGGCCCCACTCACTGCAACCAGGCAGAGCCCACGCACAGCCACGAAGACCAGTGCAGCCGAAAATTTAAAAATAAGGTTATTTAAAAGCAAATCTTCTACCTATAGCCTCACGGTCTCAAGATTCTCCCTTGTAAGTATGCAGACATTTCCAGTCCCAATCAATCCTTGCTTTCCAAGCACCCTTACTTCGTGACAGCTCCAATTACAATTTTTCACAACTTATTGAAAAAATCATGGGCTTCCTTTTTTTTTTTTTTTTGCATCCTAAAATTCCTCCATTTTTGTAGTCTAGGGAAACATTATTCTACTGTTTCTCAAAACTGTGTCTTTCAGGCTGCAGTCCTAACAAGCCCTCAATAAAAGTCTCTTTCTACCAATCAGGTATTTTTTTCTGAAAATTTGGTTAATACTCATTACACCTAAGTCTTATGTGATTGAATATCTTATCATTAAGCTTGTACTGTCTATCACTTTGACCAAAAGGTCAGACTCAAGAGCAAAGAGGCTCTTGGTCTCTTTGGACCCTGATGAGCCTATACAGCCCAAGTAGTGCTTGGAATGGATGAGGGTTTGTCGACGGGGGCGCAAATAGGATGCTGTGATGCCCTGTTTGCTCTCGGCATTCTGGCAAGTCAGTCTGCTCTCTCCACATCTCCCTTCAAGCTGGTATTGTTCTGTATACAAAAAGAGATGATTATTAATTGTTTATTAAATAACCAAACAATAGATCACAGTTTAGAGAGCCAGATTCACAGACTGGCCAAGTTCCTGTGTAACTACATGCTCAGCTTCATTTTCTCACTCTCAGTCTTCAGTGTCCTTTTAAGCTTCACTAAGATCTTAACTTTGTGAACATGGCCAAGAGGTATTTTGGCCAGCACTTTGAATAGCTAATGATTGGTTTCGACAACTTCAACATTTCACAGATATTTTCCTGAGGTAATCTCAACTCTATGCATTGTCTCTACGCTTGCAGGTGAAATTGTATTGACTCCCCAGAAAGAAAAGAGGATCATGAAATTGCAAGGCCCCTGTCCCAAATAAGCTATGACCGTAACCATGGAGTCATTCTCCAGGCAGGAAGTGACATTATAAGTCACTCTTCTTTTCAGATAGGTAGATTTTAGCTTCTAGACAAGAAGTGCTGCGGCTGCTAAGTCGCTTCAGTCGTGTCTGACTCTGTGCGACCCCATAGACGGCAGCCCACCAGGCTCCCCGTCCCTGGGACTCTCCAGGCAAGAATGCTGGAGTGGGCTGCCATTTCCTTCTCCAATGCATGAAAGTGAAACTGAAAGTCAAGTCGCTCAGTCGTGTCTGACTCTTCACGACCCCATGGACTGCAGCCCACCAAGGTCCTCCATCCATGGGAGTTTCCAGGCAAGAGTACCGGAGTGGGTTACCGTTGCCTTCTCCGAGACAAGAACTGGATATGTATTAAAATGTGGAGTCTGAAATACGTGTCAGTTCTTGACTAGGACACACCATCACTAAGTGTACGTTTTTTCTGAGGGAACGGAAGACTCGGTATGTGGTCCATCTGCTTCTAGTTGCCCCACACCCCTCCTCTGTCTCACTCACCACGGCTCTGTCTGGAGTCTTAGGTTTTTCAACTATGGCCTAATACAGAGACGCTCATAAACTGTAGCCAACAAGTTAGGCTACATTTTGGCCAATTTTGTTGTTGTAGTTTAGTCACTAAGATACCTCCGACTTTGCAACCCTATGGCCTGTAGCCCCGCAGGCTCCTCTGTCCATGGGATTTTTCCAGGCAAGAATACTGGAGTGGGTTGCCATTTCCCTCCTGGATGGGATCAGGGATAGAACCTTTGGCAGGTGGAATTTTTTTTTTTTTTTTTTAACCACTAGCACCACCTGGTAAGCTTTGGGGACCGTCTCAGAATTTCTTTCTTTCTTTTTTTTTTTTTTAAGTAAAAGATGGCTAATTCAAAGAGAGATACACTCCATAGACAGAGTGGGCCATCTCAGAAGGCAAGAGAGGCCAAACATCTGAAATATTACTGTCACTATACTTCTATGTGATCAGCGCAGACTATGTCTCATGGAAATCTGGGTGCAGCCCCTTTAAAAAGCGTGTAACTGGCCCAGTCTTCGCAGCCTGGGGACTTCACAGCAACCCTACTGGTGAGGCGGGACAATTCTCCCGAACTGGGGAGCGCTATGAACTACATTACCCTAGAGGCACCGCGCGAGGCCAGGGACAGTGGACCAATGAAGTCTCAGGACAGAGACACTTCCGGTCTAGAGACCGGTCTCTGGGGGGACCTTCCTGTGTGGGCCCCCGGCGACATATTGGAAACTCGGGTCAGTTCACGGCAGGGGTGCGTCCTAACGCTGGGCAGGCCTGAGACCTGGGAGCTGGAAGGCCGCTGTGCCTGCTGTTCCGAGGCGAGTCCCAGGCTCGGCGTGGGCGCCGTCCGGCCTGACTCTGTCCCGGGGTCGGGACGGGGTCTGCGGAGCCCGACCCCGCCGTCGCCAACGGACTTCGGCTGCAGCCACATTGATGGTTCCGATTCAGGTGAATCCTGCGTCCTCTGGGCCCTCCCCCGGTTCTTTTTATCCCGAGTTATCTTTGTTCTTATTAGTATCTTCTTACTAACGTCTTATATGTATATTAAGCAGATCTAAAATTAGTATCCGTTAACCGCCTGAGATAAAAAGGAAGCGTTATCAACAGGACCCCAGGAAGCCGCCTACGTGCTTCGTCGCTTCAGTCGGGCCCTTGCGACCCCATGGACTGCAGCCCGCCAGGCTCCTCTGTCCATGGCGAGTCTCCAGGCAAGAATACTGGAGTGGGTTGCTGCGCCCTCCCGCAGGGGATCTTCTCAACCCAGGGATCAAACCCCGGTCTCCCACATTGCAGGCGGATTCTTTACCATTTGAGCCACCAGGAAGCCCAAAACATACCCATCCCCTAGAATTTTCCACAGTTTATTGTGATCCACACAGTCAAAGGTTTTGGCATAGTCAATAAAGCAGAAATAATGTTCTAAACAAGTCCCTTAATATCATTTCTATGGTGAATAAAAAATGGCTTGTGGGGGCTAATCCCTATAACATCTTTAAAGTAGGCCAAGGTCATGATGGCTGCATGCATTTCAAGTGTGAGGAGGGAAGGCAATGGGCTCAATGAAGTGAGCTACTCAAGCTCATTGGAGGATTAAGCATTTCCCTTAAAGAGCTATTCCTTAGGGCTCTTCCCAAGGCTTCCAGGGACAACCAGATAACTCAGTGATGTCATATTGATGATTTCAGGTTGGACCCTCTTGATCCTTTCTCACCCCACCTTTCTCAAACTTCTCTGAGGAAAGACAAACAAAAGTCATTAATCATAGGTACTCTGTAGGGGCATCTGGCAAGGAAGACTAAAGATTGTTGAGGCTGGTAGAACCATGAAGGGAGGATTTTGACAGGCAGGTATTCTAGGTACCCCACAGTTTGTGGGATGGCCATCTGCCTCATCTCTCCCTACTTCACACTGGGTGTGCTCATCTTGGCCAGGGGCGTCTGCTCATAAAAATGAATCATATTTTCTTTGGCCACATCATGTCTATGTGCAAAGTTGCCAGAAGTTTGCAAGTACCATCTCTATGGAATTTATAATATGCCAGAAACCAGGTGAGATTTTCTGTAATTGCGGTTATTTATATTGTTCTCTAGTTTAAAATTTCTCTGTGAACAGTATTGCTAATTGAAGTACTGCTGCAACTAAAACAAAAGTGTGACCTACTGACTTCAAGCTCTTAATTTAGAAAGATGGTAATGATGACCCGATATGCAAGACAGCAAAGAGACACAGATGTAAAGAACAGACTTTTGGACTCTGTGAGAGAAGGCTAGGGTGGGATGACTTGAGAGAATAGCATTGAAACATGTATGTTACTATATGTGAAACAGATCTCCAGTCCAGGCTCGATGCATGAGACAGGGCACTCAGGGCTGGTGCACTGGGATGACCTGAATGATGGGATGGGGAGGGAGGTGGGAGGGGGGTTCAGGATGGGGGACACATGTCCACCCATGGCTGGTTCATGTGAATGTATGGCAAAACCACGACAATATAGTAAAATAATTAGCCTCCAATTAAAATAAATTAATTAATTAAAAAAATTTTAAGTATCACATACACACACACATACACACAGTCCTGCTCTAGCCTACATGTGGGTTAGCAGATCACTGTTTGATTTCTGGCCTTATCCCTTGATACGTGTGACTTTGGGAAAAAAAATTTTTTTTAATGTTTTGAGGGCTCAGTTCCCTTATCTGTAACATGGGAAGTATATACCAATGTTAAAGTGCAAATATTAAAATTAAGTGAAATAAATTATGTGATGCTTTTACACAAATATTTAAATTGTAATATTGCCTTGATGATATTGTCTTTATGTATATACATAAATATAACACACTTAAAACCATTTTATTTTACCTAAACATGACATGTCATATTTATCTTATATATCACACTTTAAATTTTTTTCTGTTCTTTCCATGTTTGGACAAATGTGTCATGACCTATAGCCACCATTATAGTATCATTCAGAGTATTTTCATTACCTTCAAAATCCACTGCTCTCCTCCTAGTCATTCTTCCTTCTCCCCACCCCCTGCCCCCAACTCCTGGCACTGGTAGCTACTGATATTTGTACTATCTCCATTGGAATTCATGTACTTTCAAAAAGTTTTTACTAGGAAGATAATGTTAAAATAGGGGTTTCCCTGTAGCTTAGACAGTAAAGAATCTGCCTGCAATAAAGGAGACCCAGGTTCAATCCCTGGGTCTGGAAGATCCCCTGGAGAAGGGAATGGCTACCTACTCCAGTATTCTTGCCTGGAGGATTCCATGGACAGAGGAGCCTGGCAAGCTACCATCTGTGGGGTCACAAAGAGTCAGACACAACTGAGCAACTAACGCCACACTACTACTACTAACATTAAAATAACAACAGAAATCTATGGGAAATCTGTTTTTCTGCTTTCCCATTACCTTATCAAATTATTTTCAGTTATCTTTTTATATTATAAGCTTTATTTTATACATAACCAATTTCTACATATTATAATGATATTGTTGATCCAATATTTAAGTTTTCTATTTTATCTTAGATTTTAAAAAAATGTCTTTCTTCTTCTTATCCTTGTTTCCTTTTCTTGAAAGTGTTCATGTCTCAGTCATGTCCAACTCTTTGCAACTCAGTGGACTGTAGCCCGGTAGGTTCCTCTGTTAGTGGAATTCTCCAGGCAAGAATCCTGTAATGGATAGCCATTCCCCTCTCCAGGATATATTCCTAACCCACATCTCCTGCACTGAGCCATCTGAGAAGCCCACATCGAAATACTGCACTGCCAGCCTGACATTATCCCCTCTCTACCAATTACTTTTATTTTACAATGTTGCTTTTTAAAAGCTCTTGATGTTTAGACAAAAACAAAAAAAGGCATAATATATATACTCTGTAACAAGGGCAACATCCAGGAACTATTCAAGTAAATCTAGGTTGCTGCTGCTGCTGCTGCTGCTAAGTCGCTTCAGTCATGTCCGACTCTGTGCGACCCCATAGACGGCAGCCCACCAGGCTCCCCCGTCCCTGGGGTTCTCCAGGCAAGAACACTGGAGTGGGTTGCCATTTCCTTCTCCAATGCATGAAAGTGAAAAGTGAAAGTGAAGTCGCTCAGTTGTGTCCAACTCTTAGTGACCCCATGGACTGCAGCCCACCAGGCTCCTCCATCCATGGGATTTTCCAGGCAAGAGTACTGGAGTGGGTGCCATTGCCAGGTACATATCAGTAAATCTGCTAGATGCTTATCCTATACTCCATTCAGTTCAGTTCAGTCGCTCAGTCGTGTCCGACTCTGCGACCCCATGAATCGCAGCACGCCAGGCCTCCCTGTCCATCACCAACTCCTGGAGTTCACTCAGACTCACATCCATTGAGTCAATGATGCTATCCAGCTATCTCATCCTCTGTCGTCCCCTTCTAGTACTAGAGTTTCAGCTTTAGCATCATTCCTTCCAAAGAAATCCCAGGGCTGATCTCCTTCCGAATGGACTGGTTGGATCTCCTTGCAGTCCAAGGGACTCTCAAGAGTCTTCTTCAACACCATAGTTGAACTATTATGTCACAAATGCTGTGTGAGCATGTAATGGGGTGCAGAAGATTAGTAAAATGATACCTGTGCTCACAGAAATTTATTGTCTGACTGAGGTGATGGACATGTTCACATGATTCAATTAACTAACATGACCTAAGAGCATATATCACAGCACGACAGGCGAAAACAATGAAGTACTAAATTATGCGATACGGAAACTGATACGAGGTTTGGTAACTGACAGGACAGAAAAGCCCATGCTATAAAAGATGTGCTGTGAAGTTGAGATTCCTGCAGGAAGAGATGGCCCTAAAGCCACACCTCTCAGCAGAGAAGTTGATGGTGGCGCCACCACTGCAGAATTTAGGCACCTGTAGGAATGGGTTTCAGGGAACTACCAGGAATGTTCCATCAGCTGTCCTGGAATTATGACAGAATATGTTCATCTTAGCTTAGAACTCACTCCACTGCAGCCAGGGCCATAAGGATTTGCCCCAGCCTGGAGAGAAGGCACTAGGAGATGAAGAATTGATCTCTGTAGAATCAAAGATATTGTGTTTATATACTTATTTTTTTTAAGCTAGAGTAAAATGGATAATGAACAGGAAACAATGGGAAAGGGTATTGCACAAACCAAAGTACAGAATCTAGTTCACTGTTTTGTGTGTGTGTGTGTGTGTGTGTGTGTGTGTGTATAATTTCAAATCCTACTAGTAAATTTAGAAGTTTGTCATAAGCAAGAGATATAATTAATGATTACCTGGGAAAGTCCTTTTAAGACTCCATGCTTAGAAAACTGACAAAATGAATTTCTATATCATGTGTTTCCCACCAGTTATGGGGTAGGGAGCCACCTTAGTTTCTTCAACTGCAGGATGAGAGTCTTAATACCCTCTTCAGAAGGTCTGAAGGAAAGTAAGCAGTGTACAAATAGATGTCAGTTCTCCCCCCTGCCCCCACCCATTTTCTTTTAAAAGAAAGCTTTCTAACCTCAAACACGTTTATTTTTAAAGATGACTTGGAGCTTTTGTGACAGTAAAAAAATACAGTCTGGCTGACAACTGCCTTTGAAAAACGGCCTTAAAATCAACTGGTTGATAGGAAAAAGATGGGCTTTCATATGTTCAACAACTTGGAAGTTCGAAAAAATCATAGAACTAGAATGGAGATTGAATACAGTCTGGTTATCATTTCAGAGTAAAAAGCATTTCTTTATTTCTTAATTATTCAGAGAGATGTACCCTTAGACCACCACCAATAAGGCGGTAGATTTCATGAAATATAAGAACTAGGTATCTTCTCCTTGAGGGTCCTTGTAAATTTCCTCTGTAGTTGGCTGGAGACTAATACACCGTGTATATCAGTCAGTGAGAGGGATGTTTGTTTTCTGAAAGTAGAAGTGTTAGGCACTCAGTCATGTCCAGTTCTTGGTGACCGCATGGGACTATAGTCTGCCAGGCTCCTCTGTCCATGGAATTCTCCAGGCAAGAATACTGGAGTAGGTAGCCATTCCCTTCCCCGAAAGATCTTGCTGACCCAGGGATCAAACCTGGTTTCCTGCATTATAGGCAGATTCTTTACAGTCTGAGCCAAATCAGGGAAGCCCATTCATTTTCTACTACTGCCTTAACAAATGATCACAGCAGCTTAAGATCCCATTTTCTTTTAAAAGAAAGCTTTCTAACCTCAAACACGTTTATTTTTAAAGATGACTTGGAGCTTTTGTGACAGTAAAAAAATACAGTCTGGCTGACAACTGCCTTTGAAAAACGGCCTTAAAATCAACTGGTTGATAGGAAAAAGATGGGCTTTCATGTGTTCAACAACTTGGAAGTTCGAAAAAATCATAGAACTAGAATGGAGATTGAATACAGTCTGGTTATCATTTCAGAGTAAAAAGCATTTCTTTATTTCTTAATTATTCAGAGAGATGTACCCTTAGACCACCACCAATAAGGCGGTAGATTTCATGAAATATAAGAACTAGGTATCTTCTCCTTGAGGGTCCTTGTAAATTTCCTCTGTAGTTGGCTGGAGACTAATACACCGTGTATATCAGTCAGTGAGAGGGATGTTTGTTTTCTGAAAGTAGAAGTGTTAGGCACTCAGTCATGTCCAGTTCTTGGTGACCGCATGGGACTATAGTCTGCCAGGCTCCTCTGTCCATGGAATTCTCCAGGCAAGAATACTGGAGTAGGTAGCCATTCCCTTCCCCGAAAGATCTTGCTGACCCAGGGATCAAACCTGGTTTCCTGCATTATAGGCAGATTCTTTACAGTCTGAGCCAAATCAGGGAAGCCCATTCATTTTCTACTACTGCCTTAACAAATGATCACAGCAGCTTAAGATAACACTCAGTTATTATTTCACAGTGTGTAGGTCACAAGTCTTGGCATAATTGGCTAAACTGAGTCATGTGTCATGTCTCACAGGGCTCTGGAGATGAATCCTTTCCAGGCTCACTTAGGTTGTTGACTGAAGTCTGTTCTTTGAAGCCTGTCCTTGTTTCTTTGCTGCCTGTCAGCCAACAGTTGTTCCTATGTTTCTCACTTTTTCCTGCTTCCCATACGACTGCTCCAGCAAGGAGCAAATTCCACTCATGATTCAAATCCTCCCATTTGTTTCCTGACACACTTTTTGTTTCACCTAGCCAAAGCTCTCTATATCTAAGACTTAAGTGGTTTCAGTTCAGTTCAGTTCAGTCGCTCAGTTGTGTCTGACTCTTTGCAACATTGGATCAATCTGGATCATCTAGAATAATTCCCTTATTTTTAACTTCCTCAACTATAATTACAATGTACCGTTGCCATGCAACAGAACATTCACAGGTTCCAGACATGTGGACATCTGTAGAGTGGCCTTCTGCCTAGCACACAAGTTGGGAACACATGTAAACCTGTGGTGGATTCATGTTGATGTATGGCAAAACCAATACAATATTGTAAAGTAATTAACCTCCAATTAAAATAAATAAGTTTATATTTTAGAAAAGCTATCACTCCTTATTCATTATCAAAGCACATCATCTTCATAAAAGACACGTATAAAATTTTAGTTAAATTATCTTGGCAGCCTTACCTTGTTGTTCAGTCGCTAAATTGAATATTCAGGGTTGATTTCCTTTATGATTGACTGGTTTTATCTCCTTACTGTCCAAGGGACTCTCAAAAGTCTTCTTCGGTACCACAATTCGAAAGTATCAGTTCTTCAGCACTCAGCCTTCTTTATGGTCCAACTCGTATATCTGTATGTGACTACTGGAAAAACCACAGCTTTGACTAGATGGATCTTTGTCAGCAAAGTGGTGTCTCTGCTTTTTAGTATGCTGTAACATGCATGAAATATGACCTCTCTGGGGAGTAGTTGCTGGCATTTGAACAACAGTGATGTACCTCATTTTTTTTTTTTTTTATTCTTTCCTAAAGTGAGTATTAAGTCTTTTGTCCCATCTCTGTTTTGGTTCTTCAGGACAATGATCAGGGAAGAAATTACATGTGGATTTTATTATATCCTGTTGGTAATGTGGGCAGGCATAGATGCTGAATCATCTGGCATCATTTGAAAGGATTCAGCTGGTAGGAGAGATTCTGACTACCTGATAAGAGACTGTTCCTGTCACTCAGCATATGCTGCTCCTAGGAAGAAGTTAATCTCCATACATGAGTGCAAACAATGACCGCTTCAAGACCTTAGAGATAAAATCTGAAATCCTGAGCTGCTGATCTTACATCCATGTTTTAATATGTATCATATTTTTTTGACCAGCTCAAGCAAAAAATTCTCTGATATTCTCTCCCCCCAACCATATTTAGTTCCTTCAGTTCTAGAAAGACACAATGGGAAAATATCCAGCCACATACTATGATTATAAAGTTCTTGATTTTCAGTCTGATCTTCTCTTTTTCCTCCCTTTGCCTTACTTGTCCTTCAGCCACTTCACTACTAATGAGAATTTCTGCCAGGAAGTAAGCAGTGGCAGAGACGTGAAACATATGTGTACTCACTGATTTCAGTCGTGTCTGACTCTGTATGACCCCACAGACTGTCATGGGGCTCCTCCGTCCATGGGATTCTCCAGGCAAGAATACGGAAATGAGTTGCTATTTCCTTCTCCAGGGGATCATCTCAACCCAGGAACTGAACCTGTGTCTCTTCTATCTCCTGTGTTGGCAGGCAGATTCTTTACCACTAGTGCCACATGGGAAGCCCCAAAATGAAACTTACGTACAACTGGACTTCCCTGGTGGCTCAGACGGTAAAGCGGCTGTCTACAATGTGGGAGACCAGGGTTCGATCCCTGGGTTGGGAAGATCCCTTGGAGAAGGAAATGGCAATCCACTCCAGGACTATTGCCTGGAAAATCGCATGGACAGAGGAGCCTGGTAGGCTACAGTCCACGGGGTCGCAAAGAGTTGGACACGACTGAGCGATTTCACTTCACCTTAATTATTAGCCCCAGTGTAACTCTGGGAGTTGGTGATGGACAGGGAAGCCTGGTGTGCTGCGATTCATGGGGTCGCAAAGAGTCGGACACGACTGAGCGATTGAACTGAACTGAACTGAAGGTTTAGGAAATAAGAAATTGAAAAACAGTGACCAGAAAGAATGAGGCTCCTCAGTCTTCCGTGCTAGTCCCCAGAATGCCACTGTCAGTCATGGGTAATGGGTGGCTTCATTCTCAGCAAGTGGATTAACTTTAGGGTGGAGATCTGCACATAATTCCAATCCAGATTGGAAATGTAGACATTTACCCAGATCATCCTTTCTTATTTTACAAGATGAAGAACCTTGACCCAAAAAGATTTACTGTGTTGTGCATAGCCATACAATACAAATACCATGTAAATTTTCTCACAACACAAATACGTGTACATTTGATCTTATTATCCTTCTGAAAACAGATGGCGAAGCCAAGGCCAAAATGTGTTAATGACTTGTAGTTGTATCATTTCAGATGAACAGGCTAAGACCAGAATGCAAATCTGCCATTTTATCTCCATATATACTTCCTGTCTACTTATGTCTGCCAGGTGTGGAAAAGTCCCAGGGAAGGCAGGTGTGGTGTAGTAGAGTGGTTATATAGAGTGGAGGGCACCTGATGGATCATTATCTGCATCTTCACTTCCTATTAGTGTGCCATGATGTCTTTTGTGTCACTAATAAATCACCATAAGCTTGAGGCTTTTGTCTTAACAACCTTATTTTCTCTCAGGCCAAGATCATTCCATGGTCCCAGTGACATAGGACTAGACCTCATCCTTGAGTGAATTCCTATGTAAATAATTTCATTTTAAAATCTTTTTCCCTTTGGAATTGAGCCAAAATTTAATGAGAAAAATTATATATTATGCAGTCTCTTAAAGCAAATATAAGTCTCCAATTGCAGAATTCTTATAGGTCCTATCTGCCTTCAGTTAGGAATAATTTAGAAATTGAATAAGAAATCCCTTTCATTGACTGACATCTTACAGATTCAATCTGAAGCCTCTTGAACTTCATTATATCTTCATGAATATTGTAAGGCTTTAAATCTTGACTGTGATTTTGAAACTCAGCCAAGAAGGTATTAACGGTTGTTAGAATTTGTATGTATATAACACCCTTTCTTCCAACTGGTTTAAAGCAACTAGAATATTGTTTCAGTCTGTCTCCATAATAGGCATATAAGTTTTTAAGTGGAGGCTTCATTATTCCCATTTTATAAGGAAGAGCCCTAAGGCTCAAAGAAGTGGCACCAAAGAACAAAGACTCATAATTCTCTGTTACATATTTTCCAGTTCTGAATCTCTGTTTGGGGAAGTTGTTTTTATTACTAAGATGCATCATTTTCATTCAGTTAAGTCATTAAGTTGTATCCGACTCTTTGCAACCCCATGAATCACAGCACCCCAGGCCTCCCTGTCCATCACCAACTCCCGGAGTTCACTCAAACACACGTCCATCAAGTCGGTGATGCCATCCAGCCATCTCATCCTCTGTCGTCCCCTTTTCCTCCTGCCCTCAATCCCTCCCAGCATCAGGGTCTTTTCCAATGAGTAAACTCTTCGCATGAGGTGGCCAAAGTATTGGAGTTTCAGCCTCAGCATCAGTCCTTCCAATGAACACCCAGGACTGATCTCCTTTAAGATGGACTGTTTGGATCTCCTTGCAGTCCAAGGGACTCTCAAGAGTCTTCTCCAACACCACAGTTCAAAAGCATCAATTCTTCGGCGCTCAGCTTTCTTCACAGTCCAACTCTCACATCCATACATGACCACTGGAAAAACCATAGCCTTGACTAGATGGACCTTTCTTGGCAAAGTAATATTTCTGCTTTTTAATATGCTATCTAGGTTGATCATAATTTTCCTTCAAAGCAGTAAGTGTCTTTTAATTTCATGGCTGCAGTCACCATCTGNGAGGTGTCCCACCCCTCGGAGGAGTGAGCTGGTGGAGCAGTGCTTTGTGGTCCAGCCTCTTTCTACTACTGCTTCCCAAGAAACTGTCAAAGGCAGTGCTTGATGAAGGCCTAGGCTCAGTTCTCTATCTCACTGAAGACCACAGGGACAGAGGCTTTCAATCCTGTCCAGCAGGATTTCTCTGCCATATCTGCCAGTTGTAAAGTCTGGAAGTGGGATATTTCAGTGCCACTGCTGTGTCCCGGCTCCTGGTGTGGGATGGAAGAGGGTTGCCCTTCCCTCCCCCGCTTCCTTGTACAGTTATTGCTGAAGACCTGGGTTTGGAGAAGACAGCTGAGTGTCAGTGGTTTAATAAGGCTTCAAAGGATAGAACTGAAACCACTCATTTTGTTCTTATCTACTTTCACCTTGCAGATCCAGGTTTCTAAAACATTACCAGTTCTTGAACTGGCTGACCTACCAGGTCCCCAGTCCTGTGTGCCCCTCTGCCTTCTCTCACGCCAGAGATTGATTATGAAATGAGATGTGTGGTTCCTAATTCTTCTTATGCTGTTCATGCTGACTCTCCTTTTAGGGTCAGGCTCATTTGGGGGGTTTTCAGTAAGTAGAGAATGAAGGCCCTTGCATTCGCATCACTCAGTCATAGCATCTTCTAGTTTGACCTCCCACACCTCCTAACACCTCAGTCCTCTTCTTCAATCTGTGTCCTATAGAATGAAGTCACCTACACCTATGTGTATGGATTCTCCTTTTTTAATACTGACCCCTCCTCCAGTCGCCTCTGCCAGTTCTGAGTTGTTATTTGCCAGCAATCACTGTCTCTAGAGCTGTCTCCAGTCCTGTGATCAGCACCTCTGCAAACTGCATTGAGACCTGCCTTTGACTCTGAAGAAATTGATATGGTTACTTCACCCCCTCCCCAGGAGGTCATCTCTAGTCTCCTGTCTCCAGCGACAACATCTTCCCATTTTCCATGGAGCTCCTTGGTTCTGAAAGCATGCCACCTAGTGATAACATTGCCTCTGGCCCAGTTTCCACCAGCTTGCCTGCATAGTTGGTCAACAGCCCACAGGCAACTTTCCAGGAACCACCCCTCAGCCCTCATTTGGAGTTCCATCCCAAATGGACTACAGCCTGGAGTGACCAGTGGTAGCTCTTAAAAACCAGGCAGCCCCAGTACAAGCTACTAATTTAACCTCTGACACACCCCAGCCATCCAGTAGTGTCACAACTCAGCCAGGTTTCTGGGTTTGACGTCTGCATTTTCCACCTTTGGCATCCCTGTCTGTACCCAACCTGCCTTAGGAGACACCCCTGGCATTTTCCCCATTGGCACAGCCACTACCTCTGGCTTTAGAGCTGATCCCAGCATGGCCAGCACCAAGAACAGCAGCTCACTGTTTGCTAACACTATTGAAGACACATTTGCTTTTCTGGGATCTGCAGCCCTATGGGCAGAAGTGGCAGCTTTGGGATGAGTGTAGATGCCCCGGCCCCAGCTCCGTTCTGGAGCACTCAGCTTTGGTGCAGGACCAAGTGGAAACTAGTCCTCTAAACTGGGGACACTTAGACCTGAGCAGCAGTGTCCTACTGCCTTATAGGACTCTACTTGCCGAATGGAGTCCACTTCTACAGAGAGCAGATCTGCCCTGGCAGATACTTTCCTTCCTGCCTATCATCAGAGCACACGGGGCTGGCCTGGCAAAGGCACTTCTCTGACTATTGGAAGAGTCAGCAGCACTGAGAAGAAAAGAGTGCCGGCTAACACTGTTTCTCCTAGCGATCAGATCAGCTGGCATCCTTCATGCCAAAGCACATCTGTTGTAGTGAAAGGAACGAGCACCATGCTTCGGTTGGGCAGTCCTCCTCTTACTGCCTCTGGCAGAGCTCCTTAGGGTCCCTCTGGCCACGGTACATATGCCTGGAGGATCAGCAGCACCCTTGTGCCTGGAGGTGCAGAGGACCTGAGGCACAGCTGGCCAGAGTTCACCCTAGACATTGTGGCAGCCAGTGCCGTTTCTATGCTTGTAGGCCCTTATGCTCCCGCCTACAGTCAGAGCACCTGGGGTCCATATGGTACAATGGAAGAAGACATCACCAGACTTGTGCTTGGGGACCTTCCCACCATCATTCTGAGCTCCCGGAGTGCTCATGGTCAAAGCACTTTTAGTACAGTCAGAGGAACAATGCCCTCGTAGATTTTCAGGGAGACATTTCTACTTCTGCCTTCAGTGAGAATACCTGGTCATCCAGCCTTGGTACCCTCCTTGACTTCTGGTGGCAGCACTACGGAGAAAACACTTGTGTTTGGAGGCACTTTTGTTCCTCCCTTTGGTCAGAGTAGTTTCAACTCTGGTGTGGCCACAGCAAACTTTGGCTTTGCCTTTGGGGCATCTTTGTTACTTGTGGAAAACAGAAGTATAGGATCACCAACCCTTTATTTCTCTTAGTGCAAGATGCAGATCTCAGCAGTTGAGAAGCAAAAGCTTCTATGAATGGGACTTGCTGTGCTGCGAAGAGTCTCATTTCCTTGTAGTTGTGTCAAACAAACTTAACCTTTCTCTGTCTTCCTACTGCAAGCCAAAGGTCCCATACCTCAGGGTACGTGTGTGTGTGTCAGGACAGATAAAGCTGGTCAAAAGTCAACAATCAGGACCTGATAAGTCCCACCGTTGAGAGTTGAAGAGAGCTCTGTATATATCAACTAACCCCTTCCTGCCTTTGACCATTATCCTAGTTAATCCAAGTTCCAGATCAATTTCTGTCTCATTTTGGAACTGGCAGGATACCCTTCTCCTGCCTATAGCTGCCCCTGTTTCCTTACTTGTTGCCTCAGTGGGCCTTTATCTTTTCTGGCCCCTGAGTATATATATAAAGCCTTGTTCTCGCTAATTCATCTGCTGCTCATGTGTCCTTACTCCTTGACTCAACTTTGGAGGAAGAGTTGGTGTGTGAATACTGATGTGTTTGGTCAAACTCAACCATGCAGAATCTTCTGTAGCCCAGTGAATAGGGAGTGGATGTTCCCATATTTGATGACTTCAGATGTTGACATCTGTAGTCTCTGTGCTTCTAGTATAACAGATAGACTGTTAACTAGCATAACAGCTAGTCTCTGTGCTTCAAGTCTAACCAGGAGAAGAGATCCAGAGGACAGAGACACAGACAGGTGTCTGCCCCTTGCCTCCTCTCTCTGGGCTTCTGTCCTACTATCTAACCTTGCTGTAGGCAAGACTATTGCTGATATGTATTCAGAAACCACATTTTAATTTTAGTCATTTAAAATTATTTTAAAATATATATATTAAAAATATATTTATTCAATATATTTTTGGTATGTTTTCCTTTAACTTGGGGTTAGGCCAGTTATCACACACGAGCACTAACCAGAGAGGATGGACTTGGCATCTGGGCTCGTGGACCTGTGGGAGTAAAGGCTGGAAGAACTTACACCTGCTCTGTAATAATTGAAACTATAAATATATTGCATATTACAGTTGTTATACTGCTTGAAAAATCAGAACATGTCATCTTTTTAGAGGAGTAACTAGATGGGGCCTATTTGTGAAAATAATTTTGGTTCTTGCCTGTACCACGAAAATATCAAATTGTAAGAATTACCTCTTCCCCCAAATCTGGCTGACTTTGGAGTCCTGCTGTCTCCACTAGACTTAATTGCTGACAATGCAGTCTTTTCTAAGGCATTCACAACAGGAGAACCTAACTTATTATGGGAGAAGCAAAGTACAAGCACTTTCCCTAGAAATATCCATATTATTTTATTAGGCATTTATTCAGTTATTACTTTACACCAGATATGTGCTAGACCCTAGTGATAGAGAGTTAAAAGAGGTATATTTCCCCAGAGGAGTTTACAATTCAGTGGGGGAAGACAGATGAATGGACCAAAAATTATAATTGGAAGGGTAAGTGCTAGGGTAATTGGAGCAGGTAAAAGAACATAAAGCTAAGTCTGGAGTAGAAAAAAAATCTGAGTTGCTCCTTAAAGAGAAAAGAGGAAATAGCTAGGTGGAGAAAGGTTATTTTCAGATCAAGGAAATAGTATTTGAAAAGTCTATGAATAAAGTGAGCTCATGAATCACTGGGGCACCAGGCAGGAGTCCAGTGTGGCTGGTGACTGAATCCAGGGGTGGGACACACTGCTGTAGGATTCAGGAGGGACAGATAATGGATAACTTAAGTACCATGATGAGCCATTTGCCTGTTATCTTTCACAGTCATGAAAGGATAGTGAGCAAATAAGGGACAAGATTATAGGCAGACACTTCTCAAGTGGTCCAGTGGCTAGGACTCTGTTCTCTCAGTGCGGGGGGTATGGCTTGATCCCTGGTTGGGGGAACTAAGACTTCACATGCCGCATGGCATGGCTAAAAGGGGAAAAAAAAAAAAGATTATGTGTAGACTTTAGAAACATCCCTGTGGTTGTGTGAGAAGGAAAAGGTAAATGGGAGCCAGAGCAGAGGCAAAGAAACTTATAGGAATGTCTGCAGTGACCCAGGCAAAGACATGGAGTAGGAAATGGAAACCCACTCCAATTTTCTTACCTGAAAAACCCCATGGACAGAGGAACCTGGTGGCCTACAGCCCATGGGGTCTCAAAGAGTCTGATGTGACTGAGCATGCTTGCATGCACAAGCAAAGGCAAGACAATAAAGTTCCCAGCTGGCAGAGGGGAAGGTGAGGAAATACCAGAACAGGGAGGTGATAGAGGTAACTGCAGCAAGACCAGCTGTATTTTAGTCATCTTTTGTGGGTAAAGCTGACAGAAGCAGTTTTGGCAAAAACCATGTAAGTTCATTTTTAATAGTTTCCTGTGTAAAATCCAGATATCCAAAAGGCAATTCATTCACTCTATCAATTTAACACATTTATTGAAAACCTGGGATGTGCTAAGGACCAGTCTAGGTAGTGGCATCAATTTAAAAATGGGCAAAAATCCCTACTTTTGTAGAGGCTATATTCTAGTGGGAGAGGAAGAAATAATAATAGATATAAGTAAATTATCAGATAGGTTCAGTTCAGTTCAGTTCAGTCCCTCAGTCGTGTCTGACTCTGCGACCCCATGAATCGCAGCACCCAGGCCTCCCTGTCCATCACCAACTCCCAGAGTTCACTCAGACTCATATCCATTGAGTCCGTGATGCCATCCAGCCATCTCATCCTCTGTCGTCCCCTTCTTCTCCTGCCCCCAATCCCTCCCAGCATCAGGGTCTTTTCCAATGAGTCAACTCTTTGCATGAGGTGGCCAAAGTACTGGAGTTTCAGCTTTAGCATCATTCCTTCCGAAGAAATCCCAGGGCTGATCTCTTTCAGAATGGACTGATTGGACTTCCTTGCAGTCCAAGGGACTCTCAAGAGTCTTTTCCAACACCACAGTTCAAAAGCATCAATTATTCGGTGCTCAGCCTTCTTCACAGGCCAACTCTCACATCCATACATGACCACAGGAAAAACCATAGCCTTGGCTAGNAACACCCAGGACTGATCTCCTTTAGGATGGACTGTTTGGATCTCCTTGCAGTCCAAGGGACTCTCAAGAGTCTTCTCCAACACCACAGTTCAAAAGCATCAATTCTTCGGCGCTCAGCTTTCTTCACAGTCAAACTCTCACATCCATACATGACTACTGGAAAAACCATAGCCTTGACGAGACAGACCTTTGTTGGCAAAGTAATGTTTCTGCTTTTTAATATGCTGTCCAGGCTGGTCATAACTTTCCTTCCAAGGAGTAAGCGTCTTTTAATTTCATGGCTGCAATCGTGTCTTCCAATCTCTTGGTGTCACCTAGGCTGCAGGTGGTCACTCTGTAATCAGGTTTCCTGGGTCCTTGTAGGTCGACCCATGTTCCTTAGCAGGGAATTAGCCAGGAAAATTTGTATCTTTCCCAGCAAGTCAAGAGGGTGAAGGAGAGGTTATAAGGGCAGGAACTCTGCTCCTCCTGTTGGCATGTTGGCGGGTTTTGTGGTTGGTGGTGAGCTTCGACTCTCTGCTATTTATATAACGTATAGACAATGGTGGTGGTAATGGTAGTTACAGTGTCAGTCTGTTTAACCATTAGAAATTAGAGCTAGGGACTTCCCTGGTGGTCCAGTGATTAAGGGACCACATTTCCACTGCAGGTGCATGAGTTCCCTTGCCAGAGAACTAAGATCATCAATGCCATGCATGGCCAAAACATGGGATAAAAAAGACATTGGAGATAAATATATGATAATAATAGAATCAGTTAGGCTTATTCAGTTTTATTTAATAGAAAACCCTTCGGTTAAGAATAACTTAAATAAGGAAAGTTAATTCTCACATAAAAAGAGAAAAGTTTAATGATAGTCCAGGGTTTAAAGAGGATTCCACAGTGTCTTCAGAGTCTGAGACTCCCGTCTGTTTGCTCCATCATTTTAGCTCAGTTCTTTCATATTCAAAGTTACCTCATGACCCAAGATGGTAGCTGGAGTCCAGCAATCACATCCCAACTGGAAGTCAAAAGAAAGAAAACAGCCAGAAGGGAAAAAAAAAGGACTTTCCCAGCTGGTTCAGCTCCCTTTAAGCAGCCTTCCCAGAGGTCCCAAACAACATTTCTCTTTAATTTTCGTTGACCAGAACCTACCAACAGCTGACTTTGAGGGAGACTAGGGAATGTAGTCTTACTCTATATAGCATGTGGCCATCCTTTGGTTAGATAGCAAGCAGCATTCTTGCCTGGAGAATCCCCATGGACAGAGGAGCCTGGCAGGCTGCAGTCCTTGGGGTCGAAAAGAGCTGGACACGACTGAGTGACTAAGCGCAGCGCAGCACAGCCTTGTGATAGGAGGGGCTTCCTTGGTGGCTAAGATGATAAAGAATCTGCCTGCAATGCAGGAGACCTGAGTTTGAGCTCTGGGTCGGAAGATCTTCTGGAGACGGAATGATATTACAACCATAGATCCAATCCCATCCCTTGTGCCTCCTATTCCCTGGAGCTTTCCTAGCCCTGAGTACTCCTCACATAGAGTAGAGTTCAAACCACAATGGAAACCACGTGTCCCTAAAGTGACGGTTAAGTTCAGGCTCTACAATAAAAGCCTGACTAGAGAACCAGACTGAGGCTGGGAAGACTAGTGCCCTCTACTCCCTTCCTCCAGAGTTGAAAATGCACACCAATCTGATTTAGCTGTTTAACTGCAGGAAAAATGACAAGTAAGCTAGAAGACAAGAACAAGCGCTTATTAAGGAAAATGTCCACTGGGAAGGCAAACGGTTGACTTTGACAGGTCAGATTAGGAATTCCTCCTCCTGTGAGAAAGTGCTGATAAGGGAAACAGCATATGTGGAGGATCCTATCTCAGCATTAGGTCTCTTACTACAGGTGTTCATATTATGCTGAATGTGTATCTAGCCATACATAATTACAGATGTATAAATAAGCTTATTGTTATATGCACATGGATATACTCTCTATCTTTATATGTTCCATGTACCATATGTATCACCATGCATAATGTTATAACTCTGAGCTTTGCAATCAATGGGCCTGAAAGGATTACAGTTGTGCTGAGATACCGGGTCTGGGGCAACTAACGTTTTAGCAGATTATCTCGACCCAAGAGCAGACTCTCTGTTTGTTCCACCATGTTCTACAGACATTACCAGTGGCAGTGTACACTCTAACTCAAAAAAATGCTGGCAGGCACTGCTAAAAATTAGTTTATTTTAGACAATGTCATGGTATATATCATGAGAATATCACTTTTAAGTGTCATTTATCCATGCTGGGAAATAAGTAAAAACTCAAGTTAGTTGTAGATGCCAAGCCATACTTGATTGAAATGCATTGCTAACCTGGGCTCTTGATCAGGGCTCAGTGGCTAGAAGTAAGAACTAGTCAGGCTAAGCATAATTAAGAACCAAAAGCTCCTTAGCCTCTGGACCAAAGGACTTTAATAAGATAAATGAAAAGACCAGGTAACTCAAAGAAATTATAGTGTCACTGATAATTATGACACCATGTATAATAAAAAACAAAACCAAAAGCAGGATTCCACTACTTGGATGTTTCCAGTAGGGTTTCTGTGAAGTTCTGTGAATAATGCATCAGCATTCAAATAGTATTTTTTGCTGCACCTCTCAAACATTCTACCTTATTCATTATTTAACACATTGGCCTTTATTCTACAGATGGGCAAAATGATGAATTTTAATGATTGTTAACAGCTGAGTTTCATTCAAGAACCAAGCCTTGAGGGCTCAGTAGCTTCATATGTTGTTTTGCTCAAATGTAGACTAGAGAACAAATGTTTCTCCCCAAAAGTATGCTCAGTGAGATGTTCAGAAGCCAGTTCAGGCTGATGTGGCTGTGGGGATGAAGAGGAGGGGCTTTCCGTGACCATGGCATCAAATGGCATGGCTTCTTTTTATAGTATGTGTCATCTGCAAGTGTGGACCATAGGCAGAGCTATAACACAAGTGTGCACACACCTACATTTAACTCGCTTACAGGGTTTTTTCAAGTTTAACAAATGACCTCGTATGTAGAAAATACTCAGCAATTATTAATGATTATCATCATTATTATATTGCTTTTGGGTATATTTTTGAAAGCTGCATTCATTTTTGACTGGTGATAGAAATGATAGTTCAAATGAGCTGGTCCTAAGGAACAATCATTTACTCGTGAAAGAGTTGTGAGTACTTTTTTGACCTCTATCATATGCCAGATGCATAGGAATGACTTAATAGGAAGATCTCCGTGGAAGAGAAGACTTGCTAAAGCCACTGGAGCACAATGCAGTAAGCATCATTAGATAAGTCAACTCAGATAATTCATCCTAGTGCCGTGAACATTTGTCAATTAGGATCAGGTTCATCTACTTGAACAGAAAGCCCCAAGTAACAATGACTCAAAGCAGATCAGTTCAGTTCAGTCGCTCAGTCGCGTCCGACTCTTTGCGACCCCATGAATCCCAGCACGCCAGGCCTCCCTGTTGATGAGTGCAATTGTGCAGTAGTTTGAGCATTCTTTGGCATTGCCTTTCTTTGGGATTGGAATGAAAACTGACCTTTTCCAGTCTTGTGGCCACTGCTGAGTTTTCCAAATTTGCTGGCATATTGAGTGCAGCACTTTCACAGCATCATCTTTCAGGATTTGAAATAACTTAGCTGCATTACATTGCTATAATTCTTCATTAAATCTCTACTTCTCTTTCAGCCTTTTTAAAATACATTATCATTTTTGGCTTCACTGGCCTTCATTGCTGTGTGCAGGCATCCTCTAGGTGCAGCGAGCAAGGGCCCCTCCCCAGGTGCAGTGCGTGGGCTTCTCATTGCAGTGGCCCCTGTTGCAGAGCACAGGCTCTAGGCGCTGGCTGTAGTAGGTGTAGTACGTGGGCTCAGTAGCTGAGCTTCTCTTGTTGCAGAGCTTGAGCTCTAGGTGTACAGGCTTCAGCAGTTGCAGAACATGGACTCAATAATTGTGATTCTTGGGCTCCAAAGTACAGGTTCAGTAAGTTGTGGCTCTTGGGCCCTGCTGTCTCATGGCATGAAGGATCCTCCTGAGTCAAGGATCGAACTGATGCCCCCTGGATTGCAAGGCAGATTCTTAATCCCTGGACCACCTGGGAAGCCCCTCTTTCAGTCTTAGTCCCAACTCCCATGTCCCTCTCGCTTCATTTGCCCACCAGTTTTTTTCCATCAGTAACATCCTCCTCCAAGTCCTAGTGCATCATTCTTAATCCTTAAAGTGCATGAGACTCTCCCAGAGTGCTCTAGTCTCAGTAACTGATTGAACTGAATGAACTGAAAGTCACTCAGTCGTGTCCGACTCTTTGCACCCCCATGGACTATACAGTCCATGGAATTCTCCAGGCCAGAATAGTGGAGTGGGTAGCCTATCCCTTCTCTAGTGATCTCCCCAACCAGGGAATTGACCCAGGATCTCCTGCATTGCAGGAGGATTCTTTGCCAACTCAGCTATCAGGGAAGCCCAGCCTCAGTAATGGTGATTCTTTTTTAATGGGTCTAGACTGGAGCCCAGAACCTTCCTTTTAGCAGATACCTTAAAAGAGTCCAATGCTGATAATAACTGAGAGAAGTGTCTCACAATCAATCCTGATGTGGAGTGGAAAAGCGGGAAGAGTTTTAGAGTCTCAAGCGTATTAGCTATGGTCTAGTATTTTACGGCTGTTTGGCCTACGTTAGGTTGAGTTCTTGAGAAGCAGAGCCAGATGCAAAGAATCTTTTGCTAATAATATATTGAGGCGTGCTCTCAAGAGAAGAGGAAAGGGGTTGGGATGGGGCTGGGAAATAAGTTGGCAATGTCTGAACTGGAGTCTGATCCCGCCTGGGTGCTCTGGAATACAGATTGACCACAGAATTAGAAAGGAGGCCAGCTTTTTAAACTTCAGAGTCAGTCAGCCATTGGCTGAGTTCGTATAAGGAGTATTGCCAGGGGAGGTGGGTGCTCTTCTTGATGAGGCATCTCCAGGTTGTCTGAGAGCAATTCTTCATAAAAAGAAGCTATAGGTAGTCATCAATCACACTGCGGCATCTGCGGCATCTGTATCCTGGCTGGTAAAGGTGATCTGAGCAGGGCACGTAGAGTATCTACTACATCTCTGGACTCAGCAAGAATCAACCTTACTCCTTCTAGTCTTGAGCTCCTGGCTTTAAAGATTTTCCAGTTTCTGCTACAGAAGAAGCCCCTTCTTTGTCTTTCTCTTTACTCTATGTCTTATCTTTGTTTAACAGCAGCCTTATGTCCACTCTCTTGCATGAAGCTTCCCTGTAATTCCACGGTGATTGATTTCTTTCCTCAGTCTCTGTCTTGGAGGACTCACACAATTTGACTCTTCAAAATATACACACAGAAGTCGACATGGAATGTATGCCATGGATGGCTGGATGAATGATTTTCCAAATGAGAATGCCATCACAGGGGTATTCAATTCTTATTTTGTTAAACAGCCTAAGTGAATGAGCTGGCATCTCTCATTGTAATTTTATTCTAAAAGCTATTTGAAGTCTCTATTATTCCAGGTACTGACATCTTCATTCCTCTTCATCCCATCAGAGAACCAAATGGCTATGAAACTTAAACAGCTCTCTTCCAACAGCAGTCAGTTCCCAAGCTTAGATATGGCATGATTTTGGTTCTACCTTTTAAGAGATTTGAAGAATTTTCACACTGATTTAGACTGAAGTAATTGCCTGAACTTCCCTCCTTCATTCTTGTTCCATTTAAACACAGCTTCTTATTTTATTGTTACAGACATTTAGAGCTTCTAATTTGACTAATATGTTAAATAGATACTTCATTTATATTAGTTTGTGTTCATAATCTCAAGTAATGGCTTATAGTCATCATATCAGGTTTCCTTTTGAGTGTTCTTAAATGTATGCTTGTCTCCATCAATAATAATTAAGCCTCAGTTAGATCATGATCCTATTCCTGAGCTGTCAGTCATTCACTCTGAGAACAATTGAGATTATGTAGATGACAATTGTCTAAATACCTCTTATTACTGCATGAGAATGAGCAAGGTATGCTCTCATTGCGGGTGGAGTTTTCTGATGAGATGGTGGTTTTGCAGTTTTCAGTAGGAGCAGGGAATGTGTTCTGGAGGAGAAAATGGCAACCTTCTCCGGTATTCGTATCTGAAAAATCCCATAGACAGAGAAGCCTAGTGAGCTGTAGTCCTAAGGGTCACAAAGAGTCAAACACAACTGAATACACAACACAGGGAATGTGTTATGGTGGATTTCTTGCAGCAAAATGGCCCTCAGCCAGCCTTTCTCTGCATCACAAGCTGATCTGGGTTTCTAAAGCTTGCATCTCCATTGCATTCAGGAGGCCAGGCAAACAGCAACTCACCAATAAACCACAATATCCATTGGTACACGAAATATGCTTTTTCCCCTAGAAAAACCCACCAGTGAATTTTTATGCTGCTCCCATCTGTGTGAGCAGTTGCGAGTGTATCTGGTGATTCCGGTTCAGAGTTGTGGAGGCAGAGAGATCATTGCTGCCTTTATAGTTCTGTGGGCACAACTGAAAAGTCAGCACCAAATGTTCATGGAGAAGATGCTTTTAATGGTTTTCCTGTTGACCTCATCACTATAAGAAGCTATAATATTTGATCAATGTGACAGTGTCATCCTGGTCAATCTCTTTCTTGTTTTTTTCTTCCCAAATATTTCTGAGCACAGACAGAGTGAATGTATATGCCCTGGCTCCAGTGCTCATTTCTCAGCAAACTAATCTCCGCATTGGTCTTCTGATCTCTAGTTTAGGGTAGAATTCACCTCGGATGCTGCCTTTTTGTTCCTAGCTGTGTAAGCAATGAGTGAAGGAGCACCAATGCCACAGCTCTAACCTCACTCAGAGTGTTGTGACAGCTCAGCATGCCCTCTGTGAAGCAGGAGGCTTCCTTTATCTATGTTAAGTTCATCTGAAGAACGCTGCAAAATATCAGGTCTCAAAATAGATCAGTGCTTTGAATGCACACATACAGCTGTTTTAACCCAAAGCACGTACAAGCATACACACACATTCACATACACACGTGCATACACATATACATGGCAATAAACAGTTCTACTCTCATTGAATTTTACACTCAGCACCAGAAATGCCCTCAAATAACACAGGTTTTGGTATAAATGTAGTGTAGGAGCCTAGGCTTTTTATATCTTTGTGATGAGTTACGGGTATCTATTGTTCCTTTCTTCCGTCTAGCCTTGGTTTTGGCTAATTCTGTCCCTTTTCTGCTATGTAAGTTTGAATCTTAGTGGTTGTCAAGCTCTCTGCACTCTTTTTTCTTTCTAGAGTTGGCTACTTGTTTATGTTTTTGAGAATCAAATAAGATAACATTGAAGGTGAGGAGACACACCTATGTTGTCTAAATTCCAAGTCCTAATTGAAGGTAACTATCTTTGTTACACTAGAAAAAGTTCAATCTGATTACAAATATGAACAAGGAATAAGTGTAGAAAAAGAATCATCTTGACCACATTTGTGTTTGTTTCATATCCCTATCTAATAATAACTTGAAACCACAAGGGAAACATCTTACTGTGTTGTTTAGTTATTTCAATAGGACTTGAATTCCATAACTGAAGCACCATGGAAGCAGACTTTAACACCTAGCATCCTAGAATGCATTAAAAAGTCCAGCAGTCAACAGAATCATGGTGTCAGAGATGTTAAATTCCATGTTCCCCTAGTGCATTTTTGATGAGTGTGTTTTGAAAAGCTTGAGCAAACTCAGTTTGCAAAAACTTGACCCCAGTATACATTAACTACATGCACAGAGCGTGGATGCTGCTTGGGAGAGTTCCTTGTGATACTTTGGGACCTCCTCAAAGTTTGTTCTTATGTTGTGTCTTCCAAACTGATACCACCAAGCAAGACTATATGCTTGCCTGAAGGGCCACTTGTTTAATTAGATTCTTCAGTTAACTTTCTGTGGGTATTTCCCACAGAAAGTGCGCTTTCAACATTTTAAGTGCATGGGCAACAATCATGCCCAGAAGGATTGCCCCAGCAGCAGTCTGGAAAGTTGATTAAAACCTTGGGGGACCTGTTAATAGCTTCTTGTGGTTAGGTGAGTCTGAGGCTCAGAGAATCTAGAATATTGACTCTTTATTACAGGTTTCCTTCCAAAAGATTTTTATCTGTTGGACTTAGCCTTCTCTGTGGAGTACTGAATGAAGCATCTAGGGTCAGAGAATCTAGAATATTGACTCTTAGTGGCAGGGTCATTCCAAAAGATTTTTATCTGTTGGATTTAGCTTTCTCTGTGGAGTATTGAATGAAGCATCTATAGGAAAAAGTCATCAGGGTTTACAGTCAGGACTCAGGCCTCTTAGCTGGCCATGCTCCACACATAGCTGCATCCTTAGCCCAGGTGCTTCTATATTCAGATTTGGGGAAACCTTGAAGACACTTTCTCCAGTCTCATCCAGTACTCCTATCCTTTCCCTGCTGCCTATCCCTGGTGCCCCGTCTATAAAATGAGTCCTCTGTTCTGGGGTCTCTCTGCAGTGAGACATTCTTTCCATCTGTGCAGATACGCAGGAAAAGGGAACACTGCGGGAGCCAGTACTTTCTCCTCTTGCTTACGCTATCGTAATGAGTGGTTAAAGGCTAGACTGTTACTCTCCTTTGGGTGTCTTGATCAATTTTGTCAAAGCCTGGCCACCCAGCACTCTCTAGCTCAGTACAATTCTTGATGGACTCTACTCGTTCTCTGTACCAAAATGACCTTTCAAAGTGAAATTTGCGCCCAACATTAACCAAGACAGACCATATTTTGAGCCATAAAATAAAGCTTAAAATTTTTTAAAGAAACTAAATCAAACAAAATATGTTTTCTAACCAAATCAAATTAAACTTGAAATCAATGAAAGATATTTGGGAAAATCCAAAGTTTGGAAGTTAAAAACACATTCTAAGTAACCTATAGATAAAAGAGGCACTCACAAGGGACTCTAGAAAATATTTTTAATTGAATAAAAATTAAAATCTGACATCAAAATTTGTGAGATACAGCAAAAGCAGTGCTTAGAGGAGGATTCATACGTTTAAATGATTCTATTAGAAAAGAAAAAAGGTCTTGAATCAACTGTCTATACTTACACTTTAGGAAACTAGAAAGAGAACAACAGAATAAACCCAAAGAAAGAAAAGACAGGAAATAAAGACAAAAGAGGAAGTCAATGAAATTAAAAACTGAAAAACAACAGAGAAAAATAAAGGAAACAAAATCTGTCTCTTATACACATCTAGATGTGTATAAGAGACAGCATTAATATTAACTAAACTTCATATTTTTTTGTATTTCATCAGTTTTCCTTTCTCCATTCCAGGATTCCATCCAGAATATTTTTTTATTTTTTATATCTCTTTGGCTTTTCTCAACCGTGATAACTGTCAAACTTCTCTTGCTCTTGATGATCTTGGAAGTCCTTGACAGTTCTGAGATATTTTGTAGAGTCTGCTTAATGTATTTCTCATAGTCAGACTGAGATTATGAGTTTTGGGAGGAAGACCACAGAGCTGAAGTGTCTTTCTCAATTTGATGTATCCAGAGAACACCCCTTCAATTTATCACTGACCATATTAACATTGATCACCTGGCAAAGGCAGCATATACTAGGTTTTTAGTTTCTATATCCTTTTTTTTTTTTTTTCTGTACTATACTCTTTGAAAGCCAATTGCTAAGAGTACCCCACACTTAATGAGTTGGAATTATGTTCCAGCTTCTTGATGGCAGAGTAGCTACATAAATTGTTTGGAATTATATACAGAAGATTTGGCTCTTCCTCATTTATTTTTTAAAATTTAATCCTTTATTTATATCAGTTTGGACTCAAGAATATTTCTATTTTATACTTTGGTTTATAATTCAACACTATTTTATTGATTTTATTGCTCAAATTGTCTCAGCTTTGGCCATTGAGAGTTCTTTTAGGTGACTCTAGTATTCCTTCGACATATCTCTATTGCTTTATTTCTTAAGTACTTCCTTACTTTCTGTCACTGCATGATATTTCAGGCTCATCCTGTATACTCCCTGTCCCAGCCCTACAACTGTTTATTTCTCCATAAGCATCCTAATCCTCCTAATTAGCGAGTGGTGTTAGAATCCAAAATCTGGGCACTGGGTATGCTTGTTAAGATTGGAACAGAACTGGGAAGTATATGTATACCAATCTGCATGTAAGCATAAGCATGGTTATTTCTATATTGACCCATCAGTACATGTACTAAGCTAAATTTAAATTCATACTGATACCTTTACCTTGATTCCAGTAACAAATGATTTATTCTAGCTTTTTCCTTTTGCTTATCAGTAACCTTCCCCACTCCAGGTGTAATAAACTTGGATTCTGTCTTCTGTCATCCATTTCTTCATTTATTTTCTCAACCTTGGTATGTGTGTACAGCTATTTCAGAACTGTTAGCCCATACCCTAGGATAAACAACTTTACCAACTAGAATATAGTGCTTATATTCTACTCCTGAATATAATTTTAATAGATTTGAATCAGCCCATGAACCCTCAGGGAGTCCCTGTTACAGAATCTATATTTGGCATTCTTATGTCTGTATGCCTTTCACAACCTGAGCAGAGTGACTGACACATCGAAGCAGATTTGCATGAAGTCTGAATCCTGTATGTGCTTTAGCCATAGACCCTCGACAACACTAATCTTAAGAGCTGTTCTTTTAATTCTATGACAGATATTGCCTGAAGTCTCACTAGCCATGAGTTCTTATTAAGCCCTAAGGAATTCTGAGTTTGGTTCTTTCTAGAGATGCTGTTGGGAGATACCACATAAAAGGCAATATATCATTCCAGAAATCCCAACCAACTTTGGAACAGATAGCCTTGTGGTCTAAAAGGATTGTTAAATCTAGATAAAATGTCAGTGTAAAATAGCAACTAATAGTGCCCCGCAGAAATGAACCTCACATGGAAATCCAGAGTATAGCTCATTTGTAGGTGATAGGGGCCTGTAATAAACCTTATGGCTTGTATTTAAACACCAGAGCCTCAGACGACCCAGAGGGATGGTATGCGGAGGGAGGTGGGAGGGGGATTCAGGATGGGGAACACATGTATACTTGTGGTGGATTCATGTTGATGTATGGCAAAAGCAGTACAATATTGTAAAGTAATTAACCTCCAATTAAAATAAATTTATATTTAAAAAAATAAATAAACACCAGAGCCTGTGCAGCACAAGGAAGGTTTCTATTCCAAGCTTCCACTTTATCACTCAGCATGTGAGTTCCAGGAAAGAGGCTGAAGTATAAGATATCCTTAATATGTAGACTTTCTATGTACAGCATTTTGTCAATCATAAAGACTGTATTGTATTAACCAGAAGTTAATCATAAAAGTGGATTTACAATGCTAATGCCATGTAACTTTTAAGGTTTTGTTTTTGTGATAAACAAGACCCTATATTGATTACCAGAAGATGCTGTTAGACTCTAAAATGGTAGAGCTAAGTAGAACTTTCACAAATAGTTCTTGTATTTCTACAAAATGCACTCTGACTTATTAGCTCAATCTAAACACTGCAGTGTGAAACTCGAGATACTACAAAAGGACAAATGGTTGACAAGAACTCGAACAGCCTTAAATCATGGAACTCCCTCACATTTGTAAAGGAAAGCAGGTTTCTATCATCCATAAAAAAGCTAAGTGGAGCTTTGAGCATATTATGCCTCCTTAGAGTTTGGAAAAAGCCAAGATGAATAGGCTTGCCAAGGATTCTGACCCAGCAGGTTGCTGAGAAGGGGGTTAGCCCCTGATGAATTTTAACAATACCCCAACTTCCCACATTGGCTAAAGCAGCCAGCTCTCAGTAACATACTCCATTTCTGTGATTACCTGCCAAATGCTTATTGCAGACCTGCAAAGATTAGTTACTCCAGAGGGGGTGGTTTATAACTCCATGACATGGTTTTGTGCCAGATCAATAAAAGCAAAGACACACGACAGGCTGCCCTTATTTTCTCTCTGTAGAGAAACAAAGAGCCCCACAGTTAAACTGAATGTTACTGACTAATCCTCAGCATCACTTTAACACACCAGGGATTGTCCTCATTTGTTTTTCACATAACACTATAATCTTGTGAAATATGAGTTAGCTAAAATGCAATTGTATTTTCAGGGACATGAAGGCTTACTATACATTACCAGCAACTGACAAGGAGCCTGCTCTTCATGTGCCATGTAACCGGGAGATTTTTCTCTTAACAATAGATTGTGATGATGTATTTTTAAATATGTCTGTATTGTTCACATGTGTTAAGATCAGTTAGGTTTAAGTAATAGAAATTCAGCTAATAACAGTGATAAAAACACACACTCAAGTAAATGATCCCTATTTTCTTTTTTTCAATCCTACTCATGTACATTTTAGTAAATTGGATAGAAAATAATGGAAGGGTCATATTTTTCTGTTATGGGAACAGAGAAAATGTTTAGAGAAAGAGGAAAATAGAGTCAGAGGAAACAAAATATTCGAAATTTTAAAACTCGAGCTGAAGGGAAGATGTGGGGTGGGAGGTGGGAGGGGGGTTCATGTTTGGGAGTTCGTGTAAAAAAATAAATAANATATTTTTCTGTTATGGGAACAGAGAAAATGTTTAGAGAAAGAGGAAAATAGAGTCAGAGGAAACAAAATATTCGAAATTTTAAAACTCGAGCTGAAGGGAAGATGTGGGGTGGGAGGTGGGAGGGGGGTTCATGTTTGGGAGTTCGTGTAAAAAAATAAATAAATACAAAAAAAAAAAAACACGTCTAGCATGAAAAAGGCTGGACTGTTGTCTTACCACAAAGTCTTCCTGAAAAAGCATAAAGAAAATTTAACAGCCCAGGCTTTCAAGAAAAATTGAGAGCATTTTCATCCTTTGAAGTCATTATTTTAAAAATGACCTGATTAATTTTCCTTCAGTTAATCTGATACTCAGTTCATTTAAAAGAACATCAATTTCACTTTCTTTGCTTGATGTGTTAACAATATAAAATAATTACAATTTTTTGTGTTTCGATCTGAATACAGATTGTATCAAAGCATGTATTGAATATTTAGTTCTTTCCAGTAAAAAAAGAGGCAGCAGAGAGATAAAAGGCCAAGAAATCAGAAGAATATTTTCTCCAGGAATAGTTATGCTTACTTATATTTCTCCAAACACTTCCTTGTTATGATGAGAAAAAATAATGTTTGTTTTGATTCTTTTTATTTGGAATTTAATGCTATTTGAAAAAGCAGCATGAATAGACCTACATGCATAGTGGGAAGGTTGTACTAATTCAATGGAAAGAACAGGCATCAACAAAAGTACTTCATTGGAGTTTAGCATTCTTTTAAATTATTTTCAGTTTTTCCATTTTGCACATTAACACTAGGACAGGATTACTAAAGACCTAGAACAACTAAAGTCAAACTAATGTTTTTTGCTAACTGATGTCTCATCTGTTCTAAAACTGCTCCATCAGTTGCATAGCACTGTTCTTGTGTGCATAGTGCCACTTGGCAGGGACCAGATCCAGCACTCAAGACCACTGCCTCTGTCCTTGGTAGCTGTGTGACCTTGAATGCAGAACCCCTGGGATTTCAGTAACCCAGCCAATGTGCTTCCTTCTCAAATCTGAATTCAACTAAGGAATAGACCCAGGAGTGAAACAGATGGAGATAAAATATGCTTTATTAATAAAGTGATTGCATACATAGATAACTCAAAAGAATTTATTAAAAATTTAGAATTAATCTGTACATTTGGGGAACTTTCAGAATATAAGAACAAAATACAAATATTAATATCAATAGATTTCTCTATGCAGCCAACAAATAATTAAAATATTTTTCAAGTACACCAATTGTAGTTGTTGTTGAGTCGCTAAGTCATGCCTGACTCTTTGCAATCCCATGGACTGCAGCATATTCAGTTCAGTTCAGTCGCTCAGTCGTGTCCAACTCTTTGTGACCCCGTGAATCGCAACACGCCAGGCCTCCCTGTCCATCACCATCTCCCGGAGTTCACTCAGACTCACGTCCATCGAGTCCGTGATGCCATCCAGCCATCTCATCCTTGGTCGTCCCCTTCTCCTCCTGCCCCCAATCCCTCCTAGCATCAGAGACTTTTCCAGTGAGTCAACTCTTCGCATGAGGTGGCCAAAGTACTGGAGTTTCAGCTTTAGCATCATTCCTTCCAAAGAAATCCCAGGGTTGATCTCCTTCAGAATGGACTGGTTGGATCTCCTTGCAGTCCAAGTGACTCTCAA
>SJYX01019907.1:292706-331764 GCA_006410675.1 Oreotragus oreotragus
AAACTCCAGTACTTTGGCCACCTCATGCGAAGAGTTGACTCATTGGAAAAGACTCTGATGCTGGGAAGGATTGGGGGCGGGAGGAGAAGGGGACGACCAAGGATGAGATGGCTGGATGGCATCATGGACTCGATGGACGTGAGTCTGAGTGAACTCTGGGAGATGGTGATGGACAGGGAGGCCTGGTGTGCTGCGATTCATGGGGTCGCAAAGAGTCTGACACGACTGAGCTACTGAACTGAAGTGAACTAAGTCTTTTACAATTGCAAATAAACTGCCATGAACAATCATGTAAAGGTTGTGTGTGTGTGTGTATATATACAAGTTTTCATGTTTCTAGGATAAATACCCAGGACTGTGATTGCTGGGTCATATGGTAAATGTATGTTTACTTTTTTAAGAAACTACCAAATTATTTTCCAGAATGTCTAAATCATTTTACATACTCATATTTTTCCATCTTCTCACCAGCACTTGGTATTTTCACTATTTTTTCTCTTAGCTGTTCTAATAAGTATGTAGGAATATCTCATTGTGGTCTTATTTTCTAATGACTAGTGATGTTGAACATTTTTTCACATGTTTATTTGCCATCTGTATAGCCTTCTCAGTGAAATGTCCCTTATGTCTTTACTCATTCTAATTGAATCATTTGACTTACTTATTACTGAGTTTTGAGAGTTCTTTATGTGTTCCATTGATATTTCTCCCGGCAATCTTGATTCCAGCTTGTGTGTCCTCCAGCCCAGCGTTTCTCATGATGTACTCTGCATAGAAGTTAAATAAGCAAGGTGACAATATACAGCCTTTTCCTATTTGGAACCAGTCTGTTGTTCCATGTCCAGTTCTAACAGTTCCGTCCTGACCTGCATACAGGTTTCTCAAGAGGCAGGTCAGGTGGTCTGGTATTCCCATCTCTTTCACAATTTTCCACAGTTTATTGTGATCCACACAGTCAAAAGCCTTGGCATAGTCAATAAAGCAGGAGTAGATGTTTTTCTGGAACTCTTTTGCTTTTTCCATGATCCAGTGGATGTTGGCAATTTGATCTCTGGTTCCTCTGCCTTTTCTAAAACCAGCTTGAATATCTGGAAGTTCACAGTTCATGTATTGCTGAAGCCTGGCTTGGAGAATTTTGAGCATTACTTTACTAGCATGTAAGATGAGTGCAATTGTGCGGTAGTTTGAGCATTCTTTGGCATTGCCTTTCTTTGGAATTGGAATGAAAACTGACCTTTTCCAGTCCTGTGGCCACTGCTGAGTTTTCCAAATTTGCTGGCATATTGAGTGCAGCACTTTCACAGCATCATCTTTCAGGATTTGAAACAGCTCAACNTATTGCTGAAGCCTGGCTTGGAGAATTTTGAGCATTACTTTACTAGCATGTGAGATGAGTGCAATTGTGCGGTAGTTTGAGCATTCTTCGGCATTGCCTTTCTTTGGAATTGAAATGAAAACTGACCTTTTCCAGTCCTGTGGCCACTGCTGAGTTTTCCAAATTTGCTGGCATATTGAGTGCAACACTCTCACAGAATCATCTTTCACGATTTGAAACAGCTCGACTGGAATTCCATCACCTCCAATAGCTTTGTTCGTAGGCCCACTTAACTTCACATTCCAAGATGTCTGGCTCTAGATTAGTGATCACATCATCATGATTATCTGGGTCATGAAGATCTTTTTTGTACAGTTCTTCTGTGTATTCTTGCCACCTCTTCTTAATATCTTCTGATTCTTTTAGGTCCATACCATTTCTGTCCTTCATCAAGCCCATCTTTGCATGAAATGTTCCCTTGGTATCTCTAATTTTCTTGAAGAGATCTCTAGCCTTTCCATTCTGTTGTTTCCCTCTATTTCTTTGCATTGATCGCTGAAGAAGGCTTTCTTATCTCTTCTTGCTATTATTTGTATCTCTGCATTCAGATGGTTATATCTTTCCTTTTCTCCTTTGCTTTTCGCCTCTCTTCTTGTCACAGCTATTTGAAAGGCCTCCCCTTTGGAGGGTCTATAGTCTCTTTCTTCTCCCGTGGAGGCTCTGCATGCTGCTGCACTCAGGCAGCAATTTATAGCCCTTGTTGTGTTCTTGCAATAAGAACAAGATTACTATTTCGAATCAAGGTAGCTATTTTCACATTCCACTGTGAAGTAGTTAGGCAGGTATTCTTTTGAAGGTAAATAAACACAATCAACCACGATTATCTGATTCCATTTAGTATATTAAAAAAAAGTAATGGTTTAATGATACCCTAGTGGCCTGTAACAGTTAACGCACCAAAGAAAATGAATCATAAAATCCCCTTCTCACTAATAACTCTGAGAGTAGTGTTATTAAAAAAGGCACTAAACTCCTGGGAGTCAGAGTGTTTTTGCCTTCCTACTAAGTGACAATATTATTAGTTTGGATCCTGTATTCACTGGTCATGAAAATATAGGATCTTTGGACAACAGGAAAACCTGTCACATATTCTGATTGTTTGTTGATGAATTCTTGCAACATCATCTGGGACCATTGCTACGGCAAAGAAAATGGTCCCGTAAAGGCCATGTGATTTTTCTAACGCAGTGCCAAACCTTTCCAAATGCTGGTTCATTCTGAGCTGGGGTAGAAGCTGGAAAGAGACTTCTTACTGACAGCAGGCACCTCCCTTCAAGTGCAGACCTACTGGACCAGTGGTAGGGAATACATGTGTCACTTCAGATTTACACAAGCGCACAGCTGATTGTGTTTATTTAGAAAAGTGTTTGCATAACAAATATTCCCTGAAGACATGTGCTTAGCCTCCTGGTTCTCTGTATGATAAATACTGACAGGATGGGCTTTTTCATCTTAATTGGAGTGGAGCTACTGGTAAAGAACCTGCCTGCCAATACAGGAGACCTGGGCTCGATCCCTGGATCAGAATAATCCCCTGGAGAAGGAAATGGCAACCCACTCCAGTGCTCTTGCCTGGAAAATTCCATGGACAGAGGAACCTGGTAAGCTACAGTCCATGGAGTCTCAAAGAGTTGGACATGACTGAGTGACTTCACTCACCTTACTCATAACTTTAGTAAATAGATACAAGTTGTTTTGACCTGATGATTATTATTAAAGGTACATTATATACATCTTAATAGTAGTTATCAAAACAAAAACAAAACAGCAGACTCAGCAGTCATAAGGTTTGTCCCCAGTAGAAAACTTTCCAATTGGTAAAGAACACATATTTTCTTATAGTTTGCTCCCAGGGCTGACTTTAATAGCAGCCACTTCAAGTGGATGGTTTTAGTAGAACTTTTCTTTAATAGTTGCTGCTGCTGCTGCTGCTGCTGCTCCTAAGTCACTTCAGTTGCATCCGACTCTGTGCAACCCCAGAGATAGAAGCCCACCAGGCTCCCCCATCCCTGGGATTCTCCAGGCAAGAACACTGGAGTGGGTTGCCATTTCCTTCTCCAATGCATGAAAGTGAAAAGTGAAAGTAAAGCCACTCAGTTGTGTCTGACTCTTAGTGACCCCGTGGACTGCAGCCTATCAGGCTCCTCCACCCATGGGATTCTCCAGGCAAGAGTGCTGGAGTGGGGTGCCAGTGCCATTGCCTTCTCTGTTAATAGTTGCTAGAACTCTTTAAGTAACTGCTACATTGAAGGTTAATTTGTCATCTAGTTTTTGGCTATTTTTTTCTTCTTCTTTAACTGCTGGCAATTTCTCTAATTCTAATAGCTTTAACATTTAACTCTAACACTAGGAGGTTTTGAACAGTCTTTAAAGGCTCATTTAAAACTTATCAGATATATGACATTAATTTATCTCTTTTATATCCTGATATAATATAGAGAAAAGCAAACTAACATTTAAGATCCAGGGGTTCTGGGTGACATAAATCACCTTATTTCAATGACTTTTTAGTTTTTGGAGGGAGGATGTTTGTTTTCTGCTTTATATAACTTCTATACTTATTCTGCACAGTTTGATTCTAAAATGCCCTTTCTGTCTCTCTTGCTCTTATTTCTTTCAATTAGGAAAACTAGAAAATCATATTTTTAACAATTTCCTATTAAGCAGCACTGGAAGATGAGTTAAAATTGAATTTTCTCCCCCTCAACCTGGCCTGGGTATTTAAAATCTCACTCACAGGATAGATACAATTGTATATTTTTTACATTTTCAAGTGTACCTAAATAGATTAGTCTTAGAACTCTTTATAAATGTCTTGTTTAATCTCAAGCTCAACATCAAAGTCAAAACTCTTTACCATTTCTTCTAAACATTTCAAGTTCTCTAAGTTCCTAAAATATTCTGCTATTATCCAGTCCAGGCACTTTAGGGTCTAATGACCTATTTAGGCTGTCATCTGTGACATGGATGAGAATAATGGCAGAGTTTTTGAAATTCAGAGATAAAACTAAATGTTTAGATTAAAGATGTAGTGTGACTCTTCCATCAAGAAGCATTTTGCCTGAGTTTCTGATAATTCAGTTCAGTTCAGTTCAGTTCAGTCACTCAGTCATATCCAACTCTTTGTGACCCCATGAATTACAGCACGCCAGGCCTCCCTGTCCATCACCAACTCCCAGAGTTCACTCAAACTCACATCCATTGAGTCAGTGACGCCATCCAGCCATCTCATCCTCTGTTGTCCCCTTCTCCTCCTGCCCCTAATCCCTCCCAGCATCGGAATCTTTTCCAATGGGTCAACTCTTCGCATGAGGTGGCCAAAGTACTGGAGTTTCAGCTTTAGCATCATTCCTTCCAAAGAACACCTAGGACTGATCTTTAGAATGGACTGGTTGGATCTCCATAATTAGAAAATCTTATTCAAATATTTCTGTATAGCAAATCATATATAAGAAGAAATTCATACTAACCAGTTCATTTCACTCTTGGTTTTTGTAATCTTAGAGATGATAAAATTAGTGGAATCATCAAAAGAAAATATTGAGGTTTAGATAACACACAAACTGATTTATGATGGATTGAGGATTGTCACAAAAGATATAAAAAACACTTTTCCAAGACTGTGATATAGGAAGACTTTTAATATAAATCTCTGTGAACCCAGAGGAAATAAGAGTTATTTTCATTGCTCCTTAAGGATTTCCTTGCAATATGAGAATGTTCTTTATTTTTACCTCTATGGTGTTTGTTTTATATGTTATAAAGCCATTATTGAATTCAGAAAACAAAATTGAATAAACTATTTGAAGATAGAATATACTATCTATCTAGAGCTAGTCACAAATACAAAGCTTAGACAGGTATGTTTGGCTTTCCCTTCTTCTGAGAACCCTGAAAAGCATTTGAGAATTAAACATGCAGGTTTAAACTTCATGACTGCAGCCTTGGAAGTAATCTGTTTTTATGTTACAGGCAATGAAAGCTTAGAAGAGAACTATGTCCAGGACAGTAAGATGGGGTTTGTCATCAATGCCATCTATGCCATGGCGCACGGGCTACAGAGCATGCATCAGGCCCTCTGCCCTGGCCACGTGGGCCTCTGCGATGCCATGAAACCCATCGATGGCAGCAAGCTCCTGGAATTCCTCATCAAGTCCACGTTCATCGGTGTGTCTGGAGAGGAGGTGTGGTTTGATGAGAAAGGGGATGCTCCTGGAAGGTAAAGCAGACCTTTCTGTAATGGATCCAAAGAACCCTGTGGTCCTCTCTAAGCCAGACAGATGGACATTCTGCCTCCTTTTGGTCACATGTTTTCTGGGTGTCATAAGGGTAGATACAACTAGACAGCTAAACAGATGGGGCTGATGTTAGATAGAAATGGCATTATAAAACACACTCCACTATCATCTTTGGTCTTCCCCCAGCAGGCCTGGCACCTTCCTGCAAGCCCAAGAAACCAGAGTGAGTATACCCAAGCAGCAGAACCCTCCTTGGCACTGCCAGCATCTGGTCAGCATGTTCTGATTGCTCGATCACAATGCCATACTGCTTTTGGAATATTTTAATTTTATCTGCTCAAAGAGCTTAATATATGAAGAGAACCATATGTGTCCCTTTTTCTCAGGCTACCTTATGTTCCCATTAACATGTTTCTTGGAACAAGAAAGAAAAGAATTTTCTGCCTCGTATTGAGTCTCTATGGCTTCCAAAGAATTAATCAAGAGGCAAAGGAAAATTAAATCTAACTAAATGTGTATATATATATTTTTTTTCCCTCAAGTCATTTTATATACTGTCTCCTCTGCAGTACTTGCTTTTATAACACCAGTTATTCCCTATGTAATTGGTATGTAGAAGATGATATCAGTATAAAGAGTAGTTATGTTCATTCATAGGGATTTTCTTAGGCAAAGGATGATCAGAATAGTGGGATAAAAATTAAAACCGACAACAGGAAAGAAAAAAGGCCCTCAGTCTGGCTGCTGCATAGAATGCCCACAATCTCTCTCTTTTTTTTTTTCCTCATAAACCCTGTTATCTTTCAGGATGAAAGCTTGCAGAATGGGAGATTTTAGAAAAGCATATGTTGTGATAAAATGGAACAGCAAATCATTTAATCCTCATTGCCACAGGCATATTATTATCTTCTTTTACAGATGATAAAGCTGAGTGTCAGAGAAACTAAGAAACTCCCCTAAAGTCACCCAGAGAGTAGCTGGTAGAGGCAGTGCCGTTTGATTCTGAAACTTGTAATCTTTTTGCCACATCGCATTGCCTTTTAGCTACTTCATTGGAAGGACTGATGCTGAGGCTGAAACTCCTTGGCCACCTCATGCGAAGAGTTGACTCATTGGAAAAGACCCTGGTGCTGGGAGGGATTAGGGGCAGGAGGAGAAGGGGATGATAGAGGATGAGATGCCTGGATGGCATCATCAACTCGATGCACATGAGTTTGGGTGAACTCCGGGAGTTGGTGATGGACAGGGAGACCTGGCGTGCTGTGATTCATGGGGTCACAAAGAGTCGGACATGACTGAGCGGCTGAACTGAACTGAAAATTAGGCAAAGTTGCTGACAACTTTCTTAATGTCATTTCAAAGGGACTGTAAGAGACTATTTGACCCTAAATAATTCTCCACATATCCCTTCCTTTCATGGAAGCTTAAAGTTCTACATTTAGCAAGTGCCTTGTGGGGCCTCAATGGATTCTCCCTGCTAAAATCTAACAGCTCCAGGAAGGATAAATGATATAGGCAATAGTCAGCAGTTAAAGCCATGGATGTTTCAGATTCCTTCCAAGCTGCCAGTTAGGTGGGAGCAACTTTAGATGGAGATGAGAGTGGGAAGGACAGAGTGACGCAGGGGCTGGGCACGTGGAAGGCATCCAGGAGCTGAGCACTTTAAGAAGTGGTGCCAGACGGCACAAGTGGGTCTAAGATGCAGGACACTGGCCACCTCCTCCCACCCACCTTTAAACCCATGGTTGTAATCCTGGGTTCTACTTCAAACCAGCTCTGTAAAGGATTGGATTGGCGATGGAAACCTTCCTTCATGATTCTATAGCATACACAATGTGACTAGGACAGGGCCAGGTACATTTACCCCACTGCAGAGATATAAATTTCCACCTCCTCTCTCTATTTGTAAATCATCTAAAATATAGACCCACAATTTTAGCTTGTTTCTCCTTCATTTTTAATTAAGTATTTAAATCATGAGTTTCCCCCTGGGCTCCTTTTCAAGGATCATTTCCTCATGTCTGAAACTGGTCAGCTTAATCTGTGTTCAGTTTCTGTTTCAACCACTTCCCTCTGTTTCCATCTCCTGTCACACCACCATTCATGCTTTTGGTCCCTCTTGTAATTATTTTAGTTAATCATCATGAAACAGAAATTGAATGCATTGAAAGGATGCTACAAACTTGTAATTTACAGCATAAAGATATTCTAAATAACCACCAACATGCTGAGAAGGGATTGTGGGGCCAAGAGAAAGGAGAAGTGTTCATTAACACACACTGCACAGGGGAAGGCCTCTTTTTAGTAAGTCAATATTTTCCCCTTGGTATCATTGTTTGTTTGTTTGTTTTTTTCCCCTCTAGTTTTTGGGACTTTTTCAAAATATGTTTTCATGCCAAGATATTGTGAATTTTTCAGTTTCTAAATGCTAATAAAGTGTGAACTGATTTCTTCCATTGATATGGGGAAGGTGAAATATAAGTTTTAAGGAACTAATTTATAGGAAAAAAGATATTGTAAAGCTAGCATTACACCTAAGCCTTCATTGAAAGTATATAAAGAGATTTAACAATGTAATATGGAGTAAAACATAAAGATGAAAGGAAATGAAAAAGGAAACTACTCTTATAAAGCACTCACAGTAGGGTCTGTACCCATGGTTGGTGGTTTAGATGGTTTAGTCACTCAAGTCGTGTCTGACTCCTGTAGCCCACCAGGCTCCTGTCTATGAGATTTCCCAGACAAGAGTACTGGAGTGGGTTGCCATTTCCTTCTGCAGGGGATCTTCCTGACCCAGGATTAGAACCCAGGTCTCCTACATTGCAGACATATTCTTTACCAACTGAGCTACCTACCATAAGGACTGTAAAAAATTGAAAAATATTGGAGGTATAGATTAGTATCACTGATTAGCTGGACTAGTGCAAGCTGTCAGCCTGCAGTTAATACCCATGTGGTTATCAGTCAGAGAGCTACTCTGAGAACATTCTGGTTTGTCTCAGCAACCAGAGGAATGAAAACCCTCTATTACCAAAAATCAGAAAGCAGAGACATGAATAATGCCTTCCAGGTGCGCCATTCTCTCTTCTTACTCCAGGTAAGTTTTGTTCATCTGGAAAAGTGGAGCAAAGACTTTCTTTACTCTCCTAGAATTCCCTTTTCCTTTAAGGGATTGCTATTTATAGAAACTGCCAGAATCTGGTTGTGGAGAAGCCACTAGCAACCCTGTGGGTAACAGAATACATTTGCACATTATTAAAAACAGGCAGCAAAGCTATGAAAAGATATTAGTTGTCTAGATAAAGAACCGGTGGTCCAATGGTCAAGAATTTGCTTGCCAAGCAGGAGGTGAAGATTTGATCCCTGGGTTGAGAAGATCCCCTTGAGAAGGAAATGACAACCCACTCCAATACACTTGCCTGGAGAATCCAGTGAATAGAGGATCCTGACAGTCTACAGACCATGGGGTCGCAAAAGAGTCCAACACGAATTAGTGACTAAACAGTAACAAAATAAAGAACTAAGCCAGATAGATTTCAGATGACAAGCAAGGCTGACTGGCAGTAGCTTCCTGGGTTGTTGGGCTGAGGAGGATTTTGAGTCTGACTCAGGTTTGTAGGGAAAGAATTCCAGGATGACATGACATACATAAGGACATGGTGGGGGCGGGGGGGGGGAGAATGAGAGATGAGAAAGGGAATGGCTGTGACAAAACAAAGATGTTTCCACTTTCTTATCGAATGGAAATAACAAGAGTATTTTAGCATAGAAATAGTACCACAAATGTGAATATGATAAAGTGATATTGTCTTTTATATACATTTCTCTCAATTGTGAAGCAGTTTTTTTTAACCTATTCTATGTAAGTAAATTCCCACAAGAAACCCATGAGCCTTAAAGAGTTTACTGACATTCCAAAGTCATGCAATCTACTGGTAAAATATTAGAAAAGAGATTTCAGCTTATACATTCTAACATCCAATCTTGTGCTTTTTCCGTCAAACTGGAAAATATTCTCTACTTCCTTCACTGGGAAACAATGAATCTGGCCCCCAGAACACACACAGATTTCTAAATGTAGATTTTACTGCTGTGTAGCATCGCAGCATTTAAATAACTGAAAGAGCTGACACCGATTATTTGGATTCAGAAATGTTTGTCCTAATCAAGGAAGAGACCAGTTTAAATGTCAATGCTCAACATGTTAAATCCTCAACATCCTTGCTAATTAAAGATGCATTTCTCAGATTTCTTGCTCTATTAGCACCAAAAATAGGTAAGACTCCAGACTTGATAAGACTCACCTCTTTTAATCCAGTGTAATTAAAGTAGCAACTGAATGTGAAAAAGAAATTTGGAATACAAGTATTTAAGCTAAAAATTAATGTTCTGAGGAATTGTTACTTGATCAAAGAATAATCTGGTGAATAATGATTTGAAGGATATGGTGATCAACCCAGCACACACAGAATTATTTTCAAGAAAACACAAAAAGAAAAGTGCAAGAATAATATATTCTTTAACAAATATGGATGATACAGAGACTGAAGAATGGAATACACATTTTGGAAAATCACAAGACACATAACTAAACTAAATAAACTAAAATATTGACAGTAGCTTGTGTTAGGACATGGGGTGTTTCTAACTTTTATTTCTCTTCTCTCTATTATTATTTACCAAATTCCTTTAGTTTCTACATCATGTCCATGTGCTCCAAGACACACATGTCGTTTTCTTTGTAGGTATGATATTATGAATCTGCAGTACACAGAAGCCAATCGCTATGACTATGTACATGTTGGAACTTGGCATGAAGGGGTCTTGAACATCGATGATTACAAAATCCAGATGAACAAGAGTGGAATGGTACGGTCTGTATGCAGTGAGCCTTGCTTAAAGGGTCAAATCAAGGTAAGCCCGTCACCGATGCATTCTTGAACAGTGTCCTTGAGGAGACCTCCTGCCTATGCATAAGTGAAGAGAAATACATTTTTCTTTAACAAGACAGGGTGTGCTAGACTTATTATTTCTGTTGTGTTTAGTAAAAACTGAGAAGACAAACTAAGATTGGAAAATGAAATAGGAAAACCAGTGGGATATTTAAAACAGTCTTTATGTGCATTGCAATGATGAGCTGTGATCTTAAATACAATATAGAAAGTGAGGGGATATGAATAATCAAATTAAAAATTGAAACAGAAGTAAGCTTGGAAGGCAAAGCCAGTGATACTGCTTAGTCATAGTTCTAGCTATTGTTGAAAAAAGCAGAAGCTGAGCAATGCCAAATAAGTGTAAAACTAAAATAAAGGAAGTTGAAATGAGGTAACACAGGAGCACTGCTTACCACTTCTCTTTTCTCTATCAAGTTCTTTCATTTTCCTGAAACTATTTTCCAGCCAAAAGAGAGTCCTCACTTTCTAATTATTTCCAGAAACTTTTCAGGTGGGGGCAAGTGAGTGACTGTGATATCACTGTGTATTTAAAGCTAGAGTAAATAAACATCCTATATTGGGCATTTGACTGAATGGAGGTAGAGAGGAGTCTTAGGGTAGAAGGCATGGAAAGCGCACACTCTGTATTCCATGCTATTTAAAAACCAAACTGGCTGATGCAGTAGGAAATGGAGCATAGAGGGGTGATTTTGAACTGGCAGAAGTGTGGATTAAATGATCTAATAGGTCTTTCTCATCTCTGATTTTCTGTGATTCATCTCTGGGAGTAGACAGGACTGTCACGTAAATGTCACAAAGCACAGCTGGGGCTGTATGGATACTGTGGGAGGCTCCTGCTCTCCCACCAAGCCATCACACTGCTATGCCATTCATGAAATTCACCCTGAGAAGTATACTCAGGGGTCTTTAGGGCGAGAGTCTAATAGTGTTGCTGCAGCTGCTGGATCCACCACTTTATCCCTACTGATCAAAGAAGGTGGAGGATCTGGGACCCACAACATCTAAGAAGAGCTGTACAGATGGACTCAAACTTTCAAGGGAATCAGTCACTTTGAGTATGAAAAGAGCTCCTGAGGCAACTTACACTAGTTTCAAACGTCAGCGCCTTCTCTGCAGATGAAATATTAAAAATATTTAATAATTATCATTGGAAAAGACCCTGATGCTGGGAAAGATTGAGGGTAGGAGGAGAAAATGGGCAACAGAGAATGAGATGGTTGGACGGCATCATCGACTGAATAAACGTGAATTTGAACAAGCTCCGGAAGATCGTGAAGGAGAGGGAAGCCTGGCGTGCTGCAGTCCATGGGGTCACAAGGAGTCAGATGCAACTGAGCACTGAACAACAATAATTATCATGACAACTAGCCAATAAGAATGAACTCTATCTTAGTGCTGTGACAGGGTGCTGGAGGTCTCCTGCCATGCCCATGGTTAATCCTTGAGTTGTTGTATCACGGGAAGATTTAGGTGAGGATTCCTAGCTGAATAGGGTAGTATGAGGCAATCGGTAGGCTTGGAGACACCACCGGTTTCCACCCATTGTAGAAGCATGTCAGTAGTGTAAGAGTGGCTCCAACCAAACCAGTGTGTATGGGCCATAGGTCAGTGCAGATTCTCCTCAACAATCCACTTCTGATTCTTATCAGGTGGAATTTTTCACATGAGGCTCTCTGGTGGTATTAGGAATATATCCTCTGAAATCGAGAGAAACCTAAAACTTGTCCTTGACTCTTGCTACAGGATGTCAGACCACAACATTCTGGGTTCGTCCTCCTCTCTGGATGGTTGGGAAAGCCATGACTTCTGTGACCTAAATCTTATAGTTGGAACAACCCAGAAGCCCTGGGTCTTATGCTCTTCTTCCCTGGTAGCTCAGACAGTAAATAGTGTCTGCCTGCAATGCGGGAGACCTGGGTTGGGAAGATCCCCTGGAGAAGGAAATGGCAACCCACTCCAGTACTCTTGCCTGGAAAATTCCATGGATGGAGGAGCCTGGTAGGCTACAGTCCATGGGATCCCAGAGTCAGACATGACCGAGCAGCTTCGCTGGTGGTGGACTGATGACCCACAGGAGGTCACATGTTCATCTCAGACCTCCTTCTCAGCCTGGGTGACAGAACTGCTTCTTTAGTGCAGAAAACTACTATGAAAAAAGTTTCTGGAACTACAAAGCTTGGTTTTTCAGAATATAACAAAAGCAAACAAATAAGCAAAACCCTGGCAAGAGAAAACAAATCATTCTGAAGATGCTTTGCACTCCAGCTCCCTTTTAGAATTCTCTCCTGTTACTCTGACTGCTGGCAGGCCATGAATGGGAGCTCACATTGCCGCGTGTAGTCCTATTTGTATGCTCCAGAGATAGGCCCTCCCCCCAGGCCCCAGTTCAGAGGAAAGGCTGTCTGCATGCATCACTTAGCTTGACGCTCAAGTATTTCTGGCATTACATTTGCATTACACCCATGCAGTGTTATCAAAAGAGATCCCAGAAATCATTGCTGAGTCACTACAGAGCACTAGCTATAAATGAAAATCTCTTGGGGTCCAATTTTTATAATACCATGTACCCTGCAGGATGAAAGTATGCCCATTCTCAATAGCATCTGGAGTGGAGGAGAGGGGGGATATTTGTTTGTTTCCAATAAGCACCATGGGAGGTACAGAAACAAATGATATCCGAATCCCATTTGCCAAGTAAAAGCATTTATATTCTTCCGTTGTCAATTTGCCACCTAGCAGGTTCAGGATGCAGAGCGAGATCTCTTAGTAGGCACTGCAGAGACTGGAAAGAAGCAACGTAAAAGGTGATGGTAGGGCTTGCACTTGTATTAACTGAGAAGCATAACCTTTGGGAAAGGATTATTCATTTTAATTGTCAAACGTCACTTCAAATGCTGAAATAATCATTTGACTTGTTTTATGGTAACCCATAAAGCTTTCTTAGGGTAATTTCCTTTGAAGTAGCTGGAAGTCCAGTTTTCTTATGTTACTGATTGTTAGAAATATAAATGAGGTGAGGTGAAGTCGCTCAGTCGTGTCCGACTCTTTGCGACCCCGTGGACTATAACCTACTAGGCTTCTCCATCCATGGGATTCTCCAGGCAAGAATACTGGAGTGGATTGCCATTTCCTTCTCCAGGGGATCTTCCTGACCCAGGGATTGAACCCAGGTCTCCCGCATTGGAGGCAGATGCTTTAACCTCTGAGCCACCTTTTACAAATACAATATTTTAGGAAGGAGAAATCGATTTCAGTCATACCACAAACAGAGGTAAATAAAATCAAACTTTCATTGTTGTGTTTTGTGGGTACAGTCAGGAAAGAAAGGACCCCTACTAGGTGGTTCAACAGAGGGAGTTTTACATTATTAAAAAAAAGAAAACTGGTTGTAAAAGTAAGAGGGGGCACTGAGGCAACTCAGAGATGAGCCGTGACTGGAATTACTCCCACCCCAGGGCCAAAGCAACACAAGCAGAGTCTCAGATACTACCTGAGATGCAGCCGGAGCTGGCGGGAGGAGATGCCTCGATACGAGGCTTCTCTTCTCTCTGGCTCTTTGGTCTCCCATTAGGTCCTCCCATTCTTCCAAACCTGTGAAGACACTGGAAAGAAAGCCTAGAAAATGTAGTCCACAGGTCCTTAGCTCAGGTTCTCCTCAACCCTGAAAGCTAAGCAAGGCTCAAGTGCTAATAATTTATTGGGAGACAGAATCCCAGGGAAGCAGGAGTGAGAGGAAAACGGAATGGAGACATGGGAGCATGAAAAAGCACCTCCCCACTGAGGTTATACCTCATAGGGCAGGACACTGCCTCACTGAGCACAACTCAGCCTCATCAGATCTCTGGACAGCCTTCTCAGACTGTTTATTGGAGCAAAGAAAGGAGAAAAATGTATACACTCCTGCTATTCTATTTTCTGCTTCCCATCACAATGTTTGCTCACGGAAGTGATGCCTCTAGGCGGCCACTGGGGCAGTCAGGATCTCTGTCCTGTTAGGTGGACCTTCTTCAGATCTGGAGGCAGCGAGGGGAGGGGAAGCAGCTGTGGGTCTTACAGCTCCTGCTGTGGTCAGTGCAATGGAGACAGTTCTGGACCCCAGTGCCTCCTCCATGGGAGAGAGAGCCACCTGGAGATGCCGTAAGACGACACAGTAGTGGTAGAAACTGAGGTGGAGTTGCAGAAGTGTCCAGAATGCCCAAGAACATGGCCAAGGGCCTGACACAGGTCAGGAAAAAAGAATCTGAGGCAGCACATAAAACATGGACCATGGGTCTGCAAGTGAGCAGCAAGGGCCTGGTATGTGTGTTGGTCTCCCACACCAAGCCTGCCGCTCTTTCCCTCTGTGTAGGGAAGGGAGGAAAGAGGCCAGAAGGGGTGGAGAGGCGAAGGAAGTGAAAGTGAAAGGAAGGAGCAGAGAGGCAGTAGAGATGGGGGACTAGCATTTATCAAGCATATCCCTGTGCAAGTACAGTAATGGATGCTTTACTGACATCATTTCGATTCTTCCTTAAAACAGGGCTTTTAAAGGAGGCATTATCACCCCATTTTATAGATCAGAAGCCAGAGGCCCAGAGGGCTTGAGTCGCTTGTGCCACGCTTTCTCAGCTAGCAAATGCCACGCTGGGCTTAGAGCTGACCCGGAGCCCTTATCAGCCCACAGCCACATGTTGCGCATCCATCTTTCACCGTATGAACTGGCGTAATTCCTACAGATCTCAGTTGCTGAAGCCTGTTTTCTCAACAGTTCACAACAAAATTGTAAATAGAGATCCACTTTAAAAATGCTAAGGGAAACCAGAATCTAGAGTTAAGGAGGCAATAAGTATTAGAAGGCAGTTGGGAGACCCTAACAGAGATGGGGAAACTGGCAGAGAATCCTAGGGAAAGCGTCCTGGAGTTTGCTCCCACTGGCCTCCTATTCTTTCTTTTCCCTTCTCTTCTCTTTTATTTTTTTTCTTCCTTTAAGTTTGTTTTTGGATTCTTTACCTGTCCATGGGGTCACAAAGAGTTGGATACGACTGAGCGACTGAACTGAACTGAACTGAACTGGATTTGGGAGTTTTATCATGGAGAGTAGATACCTCCACTTACCCCTCTTCTGACCTGGCCAATCAAGACAGAATTACGGAGACATTATGTGAACATGGACTGTATCATAAGTGGTTCTTCATTACACATGCCATATTATCATATAGTAAAATATACCTTATACACATTTAAAAAAAGCCCCGATACACCTATTTTTACAGACTGTATACTTCAGGACTGAGTTAACTATTTTTTTCCCTGAACCGTTTGAAAGTGAGGTGCAAATATCATGAAACTTCATACCTCAGCTTTTGTTTTCTAAGAATAAAGGCAATTCTCACATGGCTACAATAACATAATCAACTACAGTTGTCCTGTCCTCAGCTTCCTTTTTCTGTGAATCAAAGCAAACTACCCATAAATTTTAAGTTGTTCATAGTTAATGTTGATGCTTTTGAACTGTGGTGTTGGAGAAAACTCTTGAGTCTCTTGGATGGCAAGAAGACCCAACCAGTCAATCCTAAAGGAAATCACTCCTGAATATTCATTTGGAAGAACTGATGCTGAAGCTGAAACTCCAATCCTTTGGCTACCTGATGCAAAGAATTGACTCATTGGAAAAGACCCTGATACTGGGAAATATTGAAGGCGGGAGGAGAAGGGAATGAGAGAGGATGAAATAGTTGGATGGCATCACCGATTCAATGGACATGAGTTTGAGTAAGCTCTGGGAGTTGGTGATGGACAGGGAAGCCTGGCGTACTGCAGTCCATGGGGTCACAAAGAGTCGGACATGACTAAGCGACTGAACTGAACTGATAGTTAAGGTAACCAGTGAAATAAAGACATGGTTCTTCCATTGTGTAATATCTTTCAAAGTCCACTGCAGGATGGCAGAGTCTGAATAAAAATTTCACACAGAAATATAAAAAATTTTTTATCTGAGAAGCTTATGATTGCATAATAATGATGTGATCTGCTCCCCCTCCCCCTAGATACTAAAACCATATTTGCTAAAATTTTGGAAAAAGTTGAAGACAGAATATTGCGAGTTTTATTATGTATGTGAAATCATGAAATTACTATAGTCTATCTAGGTGAAGAGGAAAACTTTACTGGTTATGATGAGAAATTCTATGGAATCATCATTAATTTATTCACAGTCACTCTGAAGGCTTCATCACTCAAGCTTCGACCAGTATTTAAGCTGGTCTCCTTGCTACTGAATGTTTTGATGATCACTTCATCCTTGGTGGGCTTCCCTAGTGGCTCAGATGGTAAAGAAGCCACCTGCAATTCAGGAGACCCAGGTTTGATCCCTGGGTGGTGAAGATCCCCGGAGAGGGAATGGCAACCCACTCCAGTATTCTTGCCTAGAGAATCCCAAGGACAGAGGAGCCTGGCTGGCTATAGTCCATGAGGTCACAGAGAATCGGACACAACTTAGTGATTAACACTTTCTTCTTTTCACTTTGGCCTCAGATCTAGCTTGTCTGCCACTTTTGGAGACAGATGCTGATAGGAGCTGCCTCTGAGTCACGTGACATGGAGCAGAGAAGGAGCCCAGCAGACCTCCTGTGTCTTGCAGGTGGCTGTGGCTGAAGCAGGGCCCAAAGTCTTTTTAAAGTAAACATTTATTGGCACATTACACACAGAGAGAGAAGTAGAGGAGGAAGGCAATAGCATAAGTAGGCAGAGAGTTATTTCCAATCTTTGCTTTAGCTGATCCCACCACCTAGAACTCTCTTTCACCAGATGTTTTCAGAGCTTCCTCCTTTCCTGCTCTTAAGTCCTTACTCAAATGCCGTATCTTTCTTAAAAAGTTAATTTTTAATGGAGTCAAATGACCTATCTTAGTGAAGCCTTATCTGACCATCACGTGTAAAATTGCAGTCCCCAGTTCCATGTGCCTCCTCCCTGACAGGACTGGGGCTAAGATGAGGCACCTACTGCACATACACGAAAGAGATCTGCCCACCCCCACCCTGACTCCACTCAAGATCTTGCAAGTGCAGGGTAGACCCCACATGCTGAAAGGTTCAGGTGCCTCTAAAGTCTGATTCCGAGGCCTCTTGCCTCCTACTGGTCCCTGTCCTGAACCCTATTTCTCTTTCTTGCTGTGTTTTTCTCAAAGCCCTTCTCTAGAATGAGAACTTTTCAAAGATAAGGATATGAGCTATATTCACTGATGGTCTCTACCCTTGGTGCAGCGCCTGGCACTCTGCATACATAATGAGAATGAATGAATGGCTAAATGACTGCATGTGCCCTGCAGAAGCATTTCATTCCTTCTTCTATCGGTATACTCTACTCTGTCAGAATTTTGAGCTTCTTAACCTCAGTGATCATCAGGTCTTNAGAGAGAAGTAGAGGAGGAAGGCAATAGCATAAGTAGGCAGAGAGTTATTTCCAATCTTTGCTTTAGCTGATCCCACCACCTAGAACTCTCTTTCACCAGATGTTTTCAGAGCTTCCTCCTTTCCTGCTCTTAAGTCCTTACTCAAATGCCGTATCTTTCTTAAAAAGTTAATTTTTAATGGAGTCAAATGACCTATCTTAGTGAAGCCTTATCTGACCATCACGTGTAAAATTGCAGTCCCCAGTTCCATGTGCCTCCTCCCTGACAGGACTGGGGCTAAGATGAGGCACCTACTGCACATACACGAAAGAGATCTGCCCACCCCCACCCTGACTCCACTCAAGATCTTGCAAGTGCAGGGTAGACCCCACATGCTGAAAGGTTCAGGTGCCTCTAAAGTCTGATTCCGAGGCCTCTTGCCTCCTACTGGTCCCTGTCCTGAACCCTATTTCTCTTTCTTGCTGTGTTTTTCTCAAAGCCCTTCTCTAGAATGAGAACTTTTCAAAGATAAGGATATGAGCTATATTCACCGATGGTCTCTACCCTTGGTGCAGCGCCTGGCACTCTGCATACATAATGAGAATGAATGAATGGCTAAATGACTGCATGTGCCCTGCAGAAGCATTTCATTCCTTCTTCTATCGGTATACTCTACTCTGTCAGAATTTTGAGCTTCTTAACCTCAGTGATCATCAGGTCTTTTCATTTATCTGTCCCCATGTATCGTACCATGTCTGGCACACTGGCNGGCCAAGGGCCTGACACAGGTCAGGAAAAAAGAATCTGAGGCAGCACATAAAACATGGACCATGGGTCTGCAAGTGAGCAGCAAGGGCCTGGTATGTGTGTGGGTCTCCCACACCAAGCCTGCCGCTCTTTCCCTCTGTGTAGGGAAGGGAGGAAAGAGGCCAGAAGGGGTGGAGAGGCGAAGGAAGTGAAAGTGAAAGGAAGGAGCAGAGAGGCAGTAGAGATGGGGGACTAGCATTTATCAAGCATATCCCTGTGCAAGTACAGTAATGGATGCTTTACTGACATCATTTCGATTCTTCCTTAAAACAGGGCTTTTAAAGGAGGTATTATCACCCCATTTTATAGATCAGAAGCCAGAGGCCCAGAGGGCTTGAGTCGCTTGTCCCACGCTTTCTCAGCTAGCAAATGCCACGCTGGGCTTAGAGCTGACCCGGAGCCCTTATCAGCCCACAGCCACATGTTGCGCATCCATCTTTCACCGTATGAACTGGCGTAATTCCTACAGATCTCAGTTGCTGAAGCCTGTTTTCTCAACAGTTCACAACAAAATTGTAAATAGAGATCCACTTTAAAAATGCTAAGGGAAACCAGAATCTAGAGTTAAGGAGGCAATAAGTATTAGAAGGCAGTTGGGAGACCCTAACAGAGATGGGGAAACTGGCAGAGAATCCTAGGGAAAGCGTCCTGGAGTTTGCTCCCACTGGCCTCCTATTCTTTCTTTTCCCTTCTCTTCTCTTTTATTTTTTTTCTTCCTTTAAGTTTGTTTTTGGATTCTTTACCTGTCCATGGGGTCACAAAGAGTTGGATACGACTGAGCGACTGAACTGAACTGAACTGAACTGAACTGAACTGGATTTGGGAGTTTTATCATGGAGAGTAGATACCTCCACTTACCCCTCTTCTGACCTGGCCAATCAAGACAGAATTACGGAGACATTATGTGAACATGGACTGTATCATAAGTGGTTCTTCATTACACATGCCATATTATCATATAGTAAAATATACCTTATACACATTTAAAAAAAGCCCCGATACACCTATTTTTACAGACTGTATACTTCAGGACTGAGTTAACTATTTTTTTCCCTGAACCGTTTGAAAGTGAGGTGCAAATATCATGAAACTTCATACCTCAGCTTTTGTTTTCTAAGAATAAAGGCAATTCTCACATGGCTACAATAACATAATCAACTACAGTTGTCCTGTCCTCAGCTTCCTTTTTCTGTGAATCAAAGCAAACTACCCATAAATTTTAAGTTGTTCATAGTTAATGTTGATGCTTTTGAACTGTGGTGTTGGAGAAAACTCTTGAGTCTCTTGGATGGCAAGAAGACCCAACCAGTCAATCCTAAAGGAAATCACTCCTGAATATTCATTTGGAAGAACTGATGCTGAAGCTGAAACTCCAATCCTTTGGCTACCTGATGCAAAGAATTGACTCATTGGAAAAGACCCTGATACTGGGAAATATTGAAGGCGGGAGGAGAAGGTAATGAGAGAGGATGAAATAGTTGGATGGCATCACCGATTCAATGGACATGAGTTTGAGTAAGCTCTGGGAGTTGGTGATGGACAGGGAAGCCTGGCGTACTGCAGTCCATGGGGTCACAAAGAGTCGGACATGACTAAGCGACTGAACTGAACTGATAGTTAAGGTAACCAGTGAAATAAAGACATGGTTCTTCCATTGTGTAATATCTTTCAAAGTCCACTGCAGGATGGCAGAGTCTCAATAAAAATTTCACACAGAAATATAAAAAATTTTTTATCTGAGAAGCTTATGATTGCATAATAATGATGTGATCTGCTCCCCCTCCCCCTAGCTACTAAAACCATATTTGCTAAAATTTTGGAAAAAGTTGAAGACAGAATATTGCGAGTTTTATTATGTATGTGAAATCATGAAATTACTATAGTCTATCTAGGTGAAGAGGAAAACTTTACTGGTTATGATGAGAAATTCTATGGAATCATCATTAATTTATTCACAGTCACTCTGAAGGCTTCATCACTCAAGCTTCGACCAGTATTTAAGCTGGTCTCCTTGCTACTGAATGTTTTGATGATCACTTCATCCTTGGTGGGCTTCCCTAGTGGCTCAGATGGTAAAGAAGCCACCTGCAATTCAGGAGACCCAGGTTTGATCCCTGGGTGGTGAAGATCCCCGGAGAGGGAATGGCAACCCACTCCAGTATTCTTGCCTAGAGAATCCCAAGGACAGAGGAGCCTGGCTGGCTATAGTCCATGAGGTCACAGAGAATCGGACACAACTTAGTGATTAACACTTTCTTCTTTTCACTTTGGCCTCAGATCTAGCTTGTCTGCCACTTTTGGAGACAGATGCTGATAGGAGCTGCCTCTGAGTCACGTGACATGGAGCAGAGAAGGAGCCCAGCAGACCTCCTGTGTCTTGCAGGTGGCTGTGGCTGAAGCAGGGCCCAAAGTCTTTTTAAAGTAAACATTTATTGGCACATTACACACACAGAGAGAAGTAGAGGAGGAAGGCAATAGCATAAGTAGGCAGAGAGTTATTTCCAATCTTTGCTTTAGCTGATCCCACCACCTAGAACTCTCTTTCACCAGATGTTTTCAGAGCTTCCTCCTTTCCTGCTCTTAAGTCCTTACTCAAATGCCGTATCTTTCTTAAAAAGTTAATTTTTAATGGAGTCAAATGACCTATCTTAGTGAAGCCTTATCTGACCATCACGTGTAAAATTGCAGTCCCCAGTTCCATGTGCCTCCTCCCTGACAGGACTGGGGCTAAGATGAGGCACCTACTGCACATACACGAAAGAGATCTGCCCACCCCCACCCTGACTCCACTCAAGATCTTGCAAGTGCAGGGTAGACCCCACATGCTGAAAGGTTCAGGTGCCTCTAAAGTCTGATTCCGAGGCCTCTTGCCTCCTACTGGTCCCTGTCCTGAACCCTATTTCTCTTTCTTGCTGTGTTTTTCTCAAAGCCCTTCTCTAGAATGAGAACTTTTCAAAGATAAGGATATGAGCTATATTCACCGATGGTCTCTACCCTTGGTGCAGCGCCTGGCACTCTGCATACATAATGAGAATGAATGAATGGCTAAATGACTGCATGTGCCCTGCAGAAGCATTTCATTCCTTCTTCTATTGGTATACTCTACTCTGTCAGAGTTTTGAGCTTCTTAACCTCAGTGATCATCAGGTCTTTTCATTTATCTGTCCCCATGTATCGTACCATGTCTGGCACACTGGGCCACTAAATAAAGGTTGGATAAGTGAATAAATATCTGCCAACTTCTGAGATGTAGTTTTTGTTCTTGGTATAACATATCATCACTGTGATAACTGTTTTTACACTAGAAAAAGTCTAGATCTTGATAATAACTGGAGATGATGTGACTGAGGTTTGCACAAGCTGCTGACCCCTCTGCAGCTGTTTCTTCACCTGCAAAATGTACATAAACTTCACTCCATGGAGCGGTTGTGAGCGTTAGTGTAATTCTGTAGAGTTCCTCACACATGGGCTGGTTCAATATATGTCCATTTTTGTGATCATTTTATATTCCTATATGATTTTTCTAATATTTTCCCTGTAATAAATTACAGTGTAAGGATTTTCCTAAATTGATATTTTTCTATAATCCTTGCCACACTTTCAATCCCTCCTATTTTTTGTTTTCTAAAATTCTTCCTTTTAATTTCTCCTGTTTATGTCCTATTCCTTATTATTTCTCTCTTTCCTTTCACATCCATTCTTGAGTAATTATTGAATAATTAATACGTGCCAAGACCTGTGCTATCACTGTGAATGCAAAGGAAACCTAAACATCAGCTGGTTTTCCTACAGACCTAATTATGTAGGACCCAAGTCTTTATTCTGTTTAGTTTTCCAGGCATTTTCCTCCTGAAGAAAATGTCTCTGTTTCCTTTAATGTGTTGTTACTTTTCTTTCATTATATTCTCCTGATGCTGTTTACTTTCTTTTATCCTTTTTCTAAATAAAACTTAAACTAAAAAAAAAATCCATTTCAAGTTATTCGGAAACATATTCATGAAAAGAACACTTGATTTCCTATGGCATAAACAAGACTCCTACAGTGTATATGGAATTGAATCATAGCCTTGTGTGAAGCAGCAAGTCATCTAGTCTTGCTAACAATAAACAGAGCACCAGGACATAGGGCGTAAAAGGAATCAAAACAGTTCCTGTGTCTTGGGAAGTCTTGGTCTTTCAAGGAAAATTTCAATGAAACATTAAATCTCTTATCACGACTGAGAGCTGTCATAAAAAGTGTTTTACTGTAACAAAAATGAAACATACTTTATTCAGTTATTGATTATATACTACATGCAAAAGAAATACCACAGTGTAAAAATATAAAAATAATTTAAAATATTTGTGATATGAGGAGATGAAAACATGAGACAATAATTTAAGATTTTTTTTTGTATTTATTTATTTTTTTACATGAACTCCCAAACATGAATCCCCCTCCCACCTCCCACCCCACATCTTCCCTCCAGATCATCCCCATACACCAGCCCCAAGCATCCTGCATCCTGCATTGAACATAGACTGGCAATTCATTTCTTACATGATAGTATACATATTTCAATGCTATTCTCCCAAATCATCCCTCCCTCTCCCTCTCCTTACATTGACATGAATCCACCATGGGTGTACATGAACTCCCAAACATGAACCCCCCTCCCACCTCCAACCCCACATCATCCCTCCGGATCATCCCCATGCACCAGCCCCAAGCATCCTGCATCCTGCATCAAACATAGACTGGCGATTCGTTTCTTACATGATAGTATACATATTTCAATGCTATTACTATATTGTTGCATGTTAAAACTGTGGATTAAACAACATACGCTCTCTCTCTCTTGCCCTCCTTAAAATCTGTTCTCCAAATGGTAGAAAGAAAGTCAGATGAAAAATAAATCAAATGATGTATCTGCCCTACTTGAAACCTCCCTCCAAAACAAATAGTTACGTAGACACTACTGAGGACTTAACGTTTGTTTGGTGGACTTATGTAAGAAATCATTAGCAGTCAGACTCAGGTGCAGAAACACGGACCGGGGTCTAAGTAAACGCCTGACCAAAGAGCTTATGTTTTGAAGATATTAGAAAAGGGAGGCACTAAAGTTCCTTGAGTGGCTTAATTACATTTTAAAAAAAGATTCAACTCAACCCTTATTCAGAGGGCACCTACTGTGTGTTCTTGGTACATTGCTTGGTGACTGTGATCTGAAAACAGTGAAAGTAAGGCATGATTCCCTTCCCTTAGGAGCCCACAGCCCACAGTGATAGTCTTGGCAGTTGCGTGCATGTTACTCTGGAGTGAGAAGAAATTAAAGCCATGTTACCGGATTAGAGTCAGGGACCAAAAATCAGCATGCTGTTTCCTTCTCCACGAGATCTTCCCAATCCAGGGGTGGAACCTGGGTCTCCCGCATTGCAGGCAGACTCTTTACCATCTGAGCCACCAGGGAATCTTAAGCCTGGAAGGGTAGCTCAGAGACAGGACAAGTCCCATAAGTTAGATGTTATATGTCAAAAGTGCACATATTTGGTGGCCGAATAAGAAGGAGTAACAAAAGAATTCCATCTGAGCAGTTCCTTTTTCATTATTTGATAAATGTATAAGCTAATCATTTTTATGCACGTATTCAGTTATTCAAAACCTAATTTTAAGTATTTTTCCATGTGGCAGTTACCCATAGGATCTATTTTTCACTAGTCATCTTGCATAAATATATTTGTTTAGAATTATCATCTTTGGAATTTGTCTAATTTGTAGTATTCATTTTATAAGGAAAAAGATAAAGGTGATTGAAGAGATAGACATTATTTTGTACTTCTTATACTAATCAAAATAATACGGTGGCTCAGAGGTTAAAGCGTCTGCTTGGAATGCGGGGGGACGTGGGTTTGATCCCTGGGTCGGGAAGATCCCCTGGAGAAGGGAATGGCAACCCACTCCAGTACTCTTGCCTGGAGAATCCCATGGAGGGAGCAGCCTGGTAGGCTACAGTCCAGTCCATGGGGTCGCAAAGAGTTGGACATGACTGAGCGACTTCACTTCACTTCATAGCATTAGAAAAATTTATAGCTAGGAATACAGTATAAATTTGTCGTGCTTACTCTGATGATAGATGTGGATTTTCAGAAAAACAGTTTGAGTATACTTCCTAAAGTTATTTGAAAGGAAAAGAAGAAAAAGAAAACCTTTTACAGTTTCTGAAAATATACTTTCATGATATATTTTTCATGTAACTTTAAAATAGTGGCTCATTAATACATTTTTACCTGATCTACAAAAAGATAATTTTATCCTCACAGAGGATAAGGTTTATATGACTTTAAGCTATGGCAATATTTACTGTTTGATTTCTGACTTTACATATGAGGCCATTTGATATCTAACATTTTAGGATCCCATCACTTCACGGCAAATAGATGGGGAAACAATGGAAACAGTGAGAAACTTTATGTTTGGGGACTCCGAAATCACTGCAGATGGTGACTGCAGCCATGAAATTAAAAGACGGTTGCTCTTTGTAAGAAAAGCTATGACAAACCTAGACAGCATATTAAAAAGCAGAGACATTACTTTGCCGGCAAAGGTCCATCTAGTCAAAGCTATGGTTTTTCCAGTAGTCATGTATGGATGTGAGAGTTGGACCATAAAGAAGGCTGAGCACTGTAAAGAAGGCTAAGCACCGAAGGCTGCTGCTGGATTTGCATATTGATGCTTTTGAACTGTGGTGTTGGAGAAAACTCTTGAGAGTCCCTTGGACTGCAAGGAGATCCAACCAGTCCATTCTAAAAGAAATCAGTTCTGTTGACAAACCTAGACAGCATATTAAAAAGCAGAGACATTACTTTGCCGGCAAAGGTCCATCTAGTCAAAGCTATGGTTTTTCCAGTAGTCATGTATGGATGTGAGAGTTGGACCATAAAGAAGGCTGAGCACTGTAAAGAAGGCTAAGCACCGAAGGCTGCTGCTGGATTTGCATATTGATGCTTTTGAACTGTGGTGTTGGAGAAAACTCTTGAGAGTCCCTTGGACTGCAAGGAGATCCAACCAGTCCATTCTAAAAGAAATCAGTTCTGGATTCATTGGAAGGACAGATGCTGAAGCTGAAACTCCAATCCTTTGGCCACCTGATGTGAAGAACTGACTCATTTGAAAAGACCTTGATGCTGGGAAAGATTGAAGGCGGGAGAAAGAGACGACAGAGGATGAGGTGGTTGGATGGCATCACCGACTCAATGGACATGAGTTTGAGTAAACTCTGGGAGCTGGTGATAGACAGGGAAAGCCTGGTGTGCTGCAGTCCATGGGGTCACAAAGAGTCGGACACACCTGGGTGACTAAGCTGACTGAACATGTTAGGGAAAGACTTCTGTTTCCAGCCATGAGAGAATGAAAAAGTTCAGACAGCATTCTGCTGTAAACAATCAGAAAACTTGACACAATATATGAAATAACTGTGTTCCAACATTGGAAAACACTGTATGACCTTGATTTCAAAGAATTGAAAGGAAACAGAGAAGTGAACCCTAAAATCATTCAGGCATTCTGTCTGGAGGCAATTTCCTGGTTGTTATTTAGTGGGCAAGAACACAAACAGAGTTTGGATATCTTGATAATTTAAAAAGACAGAAACCAAGGTCTAAGAGAGCCAAGGCAGATAGAATCAGTAGTGCAGAGAAAGGAAGAGAATGAATCAATTCAGAAAAAGAGTTCCAGCAGTTGGCGTATGAGTTCCCAGCAGTATTTGACTCTATCTGCATAAGTATGATGGAGAAGGAAATGGCAACCCACTCCAGGATTCTTGCCTAGAGAATCCTGTGGACAGAGGAGCCTGGTGGGCTGCTGTCCATGGGGTCCCACAGAGTCGGACTCGACTGAAGTGACTTAGCAGCAGCAGCATAAGTATAAAGTGAAAGTGTCAGTCACTCAGTTGTGTCTTATTCTTTGTGACCCCATGGACTGTAGCCCACCAGGATCCTCTGTTCATGGAATTCCCCAGGCAAGAATACTGGAGTGGGCAGTCATTCTCTTCTCCAGGGAATCTTCCCCACCCAGGGATTGAACCCTGGTCTCCTGCATTGCAGGTGGATTCTGTACCATGTAAGCCACCAGGGAAGTCCCTTGCATGAGTATAGTACAATTCAGAAAGTACAGAAACCAAGGTCTAGGAGAGCCAAGGCAGATAAAATCAGTAGTGCAGAGAAAGGAAGAGAATGAATCAATTCAGAAAAAGAGTTCCAGCAGTTGGCGTATGAGTTCCCAGCAGTATTTGACTCTATCTGCATAAGTATGATGGAGAAGGAAATGGCAACCCACTCCAGGATTCTTGCCTAGAGAATCCTGTGGACAGAGGAGCCTGGTGGGCTGCTGTCCATGGGGTCCCACAGAGTCGGACTCGACTGAAGTGACTTAGCAGCAGCAGCATAAGTATAAAGTGAAAGTGTCAGTCACTCAGTTGTGTCTTATTCTTTGTGACCCCATGGACTGTAGCCCACCAGGATCCTCTGTCCATGGAATTCCCCAGGCAAGAATACTGGAGTGGGCAGTCATTCTCTTCTCCAGGGAATCTTCCCCACCCAGGGATTGAACCCTGGTCTCCTGCGTTGCAGGTGGATTCTGTACCATGTAAGCCACCAGGGAAGTCCCTTGCATGAGTATAGTACAATTCAGAAAGTCCAAGGAAAGAAAAATTACTGGGGTGCCAGACTCCCAGAGGCCCCACAAGGCCAAGAATTTTCCCAGTTTCCATAAGCCAGAGTAGAAATACCTTGCTGAATACACAGAGCTGAGCAGAAAGCCCAGCACGGTCACACTTTATAATATGGGTAAACTATTCCTAGATTAGAGAACATTATAGACTTGCCCTAAAAGATGAAAAACAAGGCTCAAACTGAGCCACAGGTAACCAGGCTGCCTGCCAGAACAAAGGCCAATACTTCAAGAAAAAAATCCAGCACTCTATACCTTATGTACAGCATCTGCTTAAAAAGTTTTAGACCTGTGATAAAATGAGGAAATGTGACAGATAGAAACAGTCCTAGATATTATATTGATTATGGAATTAATAGTCAAATTAAAATACCTACTATAAAGACATACAAAAGGGTTTAAAAGAAAACGTGCATATCATGAGACAATACATGGAGATGGATTTTAAACAATGAAAAACAAAGGGTATTAGAAATGATATTTTAAACAATAGGATTAGCAACATATTAGACACTACGGTAGTAAAGATCAGGGAGCTTACAACATAACAGTATAAAAAAGAGAAATGTACTTTTACTTTTCTGAAAACTATTAATGCATATTAATATATATATATATAATGATAACATTCAACTGTTTAATTCCTTTTATAAAAGAAATGATTATTGAAAAGCCTCCAAATCCAACATGGAGTGAATTGAAATTCACATCTGAACTCTAATGCAATGAGGTATACTTCAATCCATGTATTTGAGGTTCCTCAATATGTACAATTTTTTGGAAAGTTAGTCTTAAAAAAAAAAAATACAATATGAAAGCAAGTCTTCATCTGAAAAAAAGAAAGGCTTTCTGGAGAAACTAAATTTAAGGCATATGAAATATCCCTGTGTTATAGGTCATACGGAAAGGGGAAGTCAGTTGCTGTTGGATTTGCACTGCCTGCAAAGAGAATGAGTATGTGCAAGATGAATTCACCTGCAAAGCTTGTGACTTGGGATGGTGGCCCAATGCAGATCTGACAGGTAGGAACTGTCTCACTTGTCAGCCTTATCCTGAACATTGGCCTCTGCAATTTGCCTGTTGTTTAAAATGTGAGTGATTAACTCACGTCTTTTTCAATATTTATTTACATTGTTGCTGCTCATGTCAAAGGTACACTTAAAGCTCTTAAAAGTTTTCCATCATCCATATTGAAAACTTATTTAAATATAAATAAAAGTGTATTCAAAGGGCATTCTTGTATACCAGTTGTTTCTGTTTTTCTTTTTATAATTTTTATCTGAAAATATATCAGGGAAGAAACATGTAAAAATATAAAACAAAATAGTTATTTTAATAGTGTGATTAGTCACTCAATCATGACTGACTCTTTGCGACCCTATGGACTGTAGCCCACCAGGCTCCTCTGTCCATGGGATTCTCCAGGCAAGAATACTGGAGTGGGTTGCCATTTCTCCCTCCAGGAGATCTTTGCAACCCAGGGATCGAACCTGAGTCCCCAGTCTCTCTTTCATTAGCAGGTAGATTCTTTATCACTGAGACACCTGGGATAGTCACTCAATCATGACTGACTCTTTGCGACCCTATGGACTGTAGCCCACCAGGCTCCTCTGTCCATGGGATTCTCCAGGCAAGAATACTGGAGTGGGTTGCCATTTCTCCCTCCAGGAGATCTTTGCAACCCAGGGATCGAACCTGAGTCCCCAGTCTCTCTTTCATTAGCAGGTAGATTCTTTATCACTGAGACACCTGGGAAGCCTCTATTTTAATAAATGTTTCCCATGCTCTACTCTCTATCTGGAATTTCTTTCATCTCTTCATCTGCCTGACAAATTTTACAGTAGTTGTAAAGTTTGTTAGGCAGACACAGAGATTTTAAAAAAAAATCCAGATAAAAAGTAGAACATGGGAAATTTGAAAGCATGTAGTACATTTGGGGAAAACCATGGAACTATATGAAGTTGTTTGGTAAATACAAGGGTCTGGTAGAGATATGGTCAGAAATGAGATTGGATGAGGACACTGGAAGCAAATGGTAAGGAACTTCTGTAAGAACTTATTCTAAATATTTGGATTTTGGCTTTAAGCATAGGAGAACCACAGAAGTATTTAAAGTGGTGAATAATGTCATGATATTGGTGTCTCAGAAAGATAACCATGATGGCAGTGTGGACAAGGATAGAGAACCTAAATTGAAAACAGAGAGAAGTGACAAGCTACTGTGTTGGTCCCAATGAGTAATTTCGAAGGGTGTGAACAGAGCAGCCACATGCGAGTAGAGAGGAATAAATGAATGCAGGAGATGATTTACTCGTAAAATTAGTGGGATTCCTGTGGCTGGATTACCTAAGTTTATAAGCTTCCCAATAGTAATGTTCAGGCATGTGAGTTTTGGGGCTTCCCAGATGACGCTAGTGGTAAAGAAGCTGCCTACCAATGCACGAGACAGAAGACACAGGTTCAGTCCCTGGGATGGGAAGACCCTCTGGAGGAGGAAATGGCAACTCACTCCAGTATTCTTGCCTGGAGAATCACACAGACAGAGGAGCCTGGCAGGCTACAGTCCAGTGTCCCACAGAGTTGAAAATGACTGAAGCGACTTAGCATGTACATATGAGTTTTGATTTCCCAAAACTCTGATATGAGCTTACAGATGACACATGTGTCACAGATGTTGTTCACAAATTTTAAGAGTGAGAGAACCATAGAAACTCTGAGTTCATAGAGACTTTTATCATCTGAATAACACAATCCTTCATTTTAGAACATGAAAGCTAAGGCCTGGAGAGGCATACTTGTGTGCCCAGGGTCATAACTAGTTAGAAGCCGGCCCTAGTCCATTGACTGCTGATCCCACGCTTCCCTGTGTGCTGTTGAAAATCATTAGGGTAACATTCACAAGTGCTGTTTACTTTTTCACTTCTTCCCATATAAGACTCTGAAACTAAGAAATTGTGCGGCTTATTCAGAGGACATCAAAAATGGCTGCCTGAGTAGAAAAAGTTCAATAATTACAATTATACTTTTTAAAGTAAGAGACATGTAAAATGTTAATATGGTTAGAAAATAAACTGAATATCAAAGCTTTTATCAATCACCTGGTACAAAGGCCATTTTAAAATGAAAAGAAACTAGAATGTTTTTGAAGGTACAAACTCTGTCTCACCCGTTTTTTAATTCTCTTGCTGAAAGCTGATTTTCAACTTCAAATATGCCTAAAAATCACCCAGGAATTACTCATCTGCAGAGATTCCCATTCACTAATTCTGAGACAGGACCCATCAGATTCTAGTCCCTGTCCCATCCCTGGGGAAACTCTGGCTCACAGCCTGGTTCCTTGAACATATGTAATTGCTGCCTGATAAATGTTTGTTCTATTGAGAGAATTCGAGAGAAGGAACTCACCCAAGTTCATCTAGGTCAATACAGTTGGTTAATAGGAGAAGCCACCTAGAGAATCTAGAGGTTTTTGTCTTTGGGTCTAAAGCGCTTTCTTTCACTCTGAATTTATCTCATGGTTGCATGCATTGGACTGACAGCTTTTCCAACCTTGTTCTGGACACAAGCCTCCTCCCGCACAGGTTCACATCTTCACAAACTGATCTTCTTACTCAGTGTGTGCTTCCTGTCCTGTTTATCTTGAGAAAGTAGTCTCCTTAGATCACCCTTGTGCTTGAAAACTAGGGTTGACTTCAGAGTCAGTCCTCTCTGCTTTTTGACTGAGACCGCAGCTGACAAGAAAGAGAATCAAAGACAAAACTAGCCCCTTTCTAAGATTAATCTTAAATGCCAGAAGTCCTGGCTTTGAGGTACAAGTTTTCCTCTTGTCTACATTTTCGGAACTTCCCCAGACTTCTCCTACTGTCTCAGCTTCCCTTTAATTGAAACTTCTTTCATACATGAAAAGAACTTCTATCCAATATTAAAATAGAAAAACAACTTTTTAAAGATCTGATGTAATAACNATGTCAGAAGTCCTGGCTTTGAGGTACAAGTTTTCCTCTTGTCTACATTTTCGGAACTTCCCCAGACTTCTCCTACTGTCTCAGCTTCCCTTTAATTGAAACTTCTTTCATACATGAAAAGAACTTCTATCCAATATTAAAATAGAAAAACAACTTTTTAAAGATCTGATGTAATAACAGAACTCAAAGTCATATGTTTTATCCCCTAGACATCTTCCATTGTGGATATATTGTCTGTCCACTGCTAAGCAATGACCATCCTAGATTAGCAACAATTAAAAAAACCCTCCTTAATTATAACCACAACTTATAATTTTAATGCAACTATCTTTCTAGAGAAGTAAATCTACTATCATCCATCATATATCACTAACATTCAAAAATCACTAACATTCAAAAGAGTTGAGCCAAGCAACAGCCCATTCTGCCTTCATCTGATAACAACAGGCAAGTGGCTAAATTTGGATCATATATCCAAATTATGTCACAACTCTTACGTTTAAGATCTTTCAGAATATGCATCTCTCATCCTCATTTATACTTAGTTTTAATGGCACCTATTGTTTCTGCATCACTTCCACTCTTTCACATGAATGGAAAATGAGGTCTAATTTGTCGCTTACTGGGTGCCATGTCAGGCTCAGAGCAAGGGCGCAGTTCCTGGCAGTATGTTTTTGACTGTTGCCATGATAGCAGTAGCTGTGAAAAGAGAAGACTCACAAGCAGAGAAAAACAAAAATCAGTAAGATACTAAGAGGAGTATATACATTGCCTTTAAGTAATTGTTTTATTTTCATGGGTGGATTTTTTGAACTGAACTTTAGTTAAAATGAGAAATCATTCTTCTTTGGAAAATAGTGCTTTTTACTTTAGGTGAAGTTTGTTAAAAATATGCTTAAAATCATTTTATGAGATCCTTTGCATATATGCTCCAAAGACTAAAATTAATGAATAAAAGTATGTTAACAAGTGAGTTTTTATTCTCATTAGGATATGTTGCTTTTTGGCTATGAAGGAAAAAAAAAAGTATATTTCTTAGAGGAAGTGTCTTCTGAAGCTGTTAATAAGCTTCTCATGTTTTCTTCTTGGGAAATGCACATTTTAATTCAGCATTTAAATTTCACACTTCACTTCTTATGGTGCATAAACAGAGATTTCTTCTGCCATGATATATAACTTGATAATAGTTTAACAATTCATGAACCAACTATAAGAAACCCAATACTGCTTATTCCTTTTAAAAAGTCAAATAGTATAAAATAATTCTTCATAAAGTCAGACTACCCTAAATCTTACAATAAAAATATAAAATACTGTTATAAAAATTAACTGTTAACTATTTTTCCCTACCTAACAGTTGTAGCCACCTCTCATGTTATCTACTTATTTATTTACTTTTGTATTACACACAACCACCTTCTTTGTGCCAGGTTTTTTTTTTTTTAGATATTGGGACATATGGGTGAATGAGACAAGCTTTATATCCTAGAAGACAAACTTCATATAAAACTAGACATGTAAGCCAACAATTATAAGTCCTGGAATAGGACTATGTACAAAATTTCATATGAGTACAGAGAAAAAAAGNTTTTTTTTTTTTAGATATTGGGACATATGGGTGAATGAGACAAGCTTTATATCCTAGAAGACAAACTTCATATAAAACTAGACATGTAAGCCAACAATTATAAGTCCTGGAATAGGACTATGTACAAAATTTCATATGAGTACAGAGAAAAAAAGCAATCATGTTTTCAGATTGATTAATAAATAGAATTTCCCCTTTTAGGTAATTTGTATTAACATAATAATATCAGAGAAAGCATTTCAGTGAAGCCTTATGCAATTGTGAAGCAGTATTGTAAATGGTATCAAATGTCCCAACACACGTTAGGTGGAATAATTGTGGCCTATCTTTGTTTCTTGTTTCATATTAAATTTGTCTTTACTTAATTGGAAAGAATTCAGCTATTAAATTTTAACCTCCTCTAATGGATTTGAATGTTGTAAGTGAGCCAATATTTAGTTTGAAAATTAGAAGTTAACCCTTGTCCTCAGATTAGAGTTCTTACCACTTCTCTTGGATTTTGCTCAGTAGCTTGTTGTCTGCTAGAAGGAAACTGACTTATCTGGGGTAGCTAACCATGAGCACTGACAGGTCCTTAAGTTCTCAGTGCTTTAGATATGGTATGCACAGCTCCTATTAGAGTCTTCTCCCTGTGGGTGCCAGGTAGGCTCAGGGCTCTCACTCTAAATCACTGATTGAATTTAACCACCGCCCCTTCTAGTAGTGGAATTGCTAAACAATGGAGGTTGGGAAACCCTTCTCTTAAAAAAAAAAAAAATACAGGATAAATAAAGTACATTGCATCACATAACATATATGGACAATGGATATTTTGTCTAATTCCCACAAAATATCAAAGCTAGCCCTTCTCAAATTTAGGATGTCTTAAAAAATAGAAAAAGAAAAAAGAAAGAAAGGAAAAGAAAGGAGAAAAAACAACTTTTAAGAAGCTTATTCAAAATGTAAATTGTCAATCCCAATCCCTATGTGATTCTGTTTTGGGTGGTCTTGGATTGGCATTAAAAATCTTGCTTTTCACATAGGAAAAAAGAATCTAGGATCTTCACAAGAGATCAAGCAATCTTAATGGTGCTGAGTGCCTAAGAATTGATGCTTCTGAACTGTGGTGTTGGAGAAGACTCTTGAGGGTCCCTTGGACAGCAAGGAAACCCAACCAGTCCATCCTAAAGGAGATCAGTCCTGGTTGTTCATTGGAAGGACTGATGCTGAAGCTGAAACTCCAGTACTTTGGCCACCTGATGCAAAAAGCTGACTCATTTGAAAAAACCCTGATGCTGGGAAAGATTGAGGGCAGGAGGAGAAGGGGACGACAGAGGATGAGATGGTTGGATAGCTGACTCAATGGACATGGGTTTGGGTAGACTCTGGCAGTTGGTGATGGACAGGGAGGCCTGGCGTGCTGTGGCTCATGGGGTCGTAAAGAGTCGGACACGACTGAATGGCTAAATTGAACTGACTGAATGGTGGGGTAGGTATACTGCTTTGGGGTATTGTTATGACAAACTGCTTACTGTTGCAACACAAGAATACTTAGACTTCTACCAGAAGCATGGTTTTCTTCATTTGTGTAGAGTACACTGGGTAACATAGGCTTAACTTACAGCTAGACTCAGAAGACTGATTACATATGGAGATGGCGGAGTGTCAGTCTTTAGTTTCTGGTTACATTAATGTGTATGTGTTAGTTGCTCAGCTGTATCCAACTCTTTGCAACCCCATGGACTGTAGCCTGCCAGGCTTCTCTGTTCATGAAATTCTCCAGGCAGGACTACTGGAGTGGGTTGACATCTCCTTCTCCAGGCCAGTGGAGTTTTACACTTTAAACTGGTTACATTAAGGGGGCTAGGATTTATGATATGCGGTTTAAAGTTTAAAACTCCACTAGCGACAGCCAAAGTTACTTCATTTACTGATGCATATTTTATTAGACAGGCCAACTTGGCTATACGACTTGAGGGCCATGAAAGACTTCACTGAGAGTTTCTATCTTGTGCTGTCTCAAAATCAATGTTCATTGTGCAGATTTTGGTAGCTCAATCCACTGATAAAGCATGCCCTTGTTGAAATGAGCCCATCTTAAATTTGAGAAGTGCTAGTTTTGGTATCTTGAGAGATTACACAAAATAGCCATCATGTCCACATATGTGAGTTAATGCACTTATTCGTCCTGTTTTGAGGTTTAAGGAGGAGAGTTACCCAACCTCCAGGGGTATCTGGATACCTCTCAGTCCCTGGCTGCTAACCTGCAGTCCTTCTCTCACTGCATTTTTCCTTCTGCCTTTGAATGAAGACATTACATGAGCATGTTCTGTGAGTCTTCTGAATCTTTCCAAGTATTTGAACTTGTAAAATATTTGCATATGCAAAGATTATCCTAATACTGTAGTTAACAATAGTACTTGGATTATTGAGTTGGAGTATGATTGTCTCTAGTAAAACCTAGGTTTAGACAAGTACTTATTACCAGTAAGGAGAACATTAAGGACAAAAATTGTATAGATTTAATCAGTCAAGAAGAAAAGTATGAATAAGCAAGAGAATACAAAAAAGAGTATGATACATGTAGGAATATGAAGATAATCCTTCACAGAAGACCATGTGTAATGATCATGTTGCTTCAAAGTTGTTACATTAGCTCATTAGCTTCCATGAGCCTCCAGCTTCTGGAGGTGCTCTGAAAATCCTCAGGTTAAAATCACAAGAATGCAACCTCCAGCAGTATTAAGGTTCCCTTTTATTTGTTCAAAAGTTTGAGGATGAGGACGGCTTCATATAACTTAAATTCATGGATAAATGTTCCAATGAAATGTTTTCATATCCCTAGATTGGTTAAGTTTGAACATGTTTGCCAAGACTACAAGTCTGATCATATTTTAGACATTATAAGTGTTGTGGTTTGTCAACATGGGAATGCTTTAGAAAATATTCACACTGTTTAAACTAATACATATTTATAAACCAATGAAGAAGATAACTGCAGGCAATGCATTTGGAGTTACTCACAGGATTCTTTTACAATTATGTCAGTCAGTGTCCCCACCTTTACAGTTTTCCCAGATTAATTTAATTACAAATGAAGCATGAACTGGCTGCATCTGCTATCCTGGAAATGTTTTCCCATTAGTGTTCAATTTTGTGGCCAATTTGTTTCTACTGAAATGAATTCTTTAATTTTTTTCCATCAGAATTTTATCTAGTGTCTATTGGATACTTCATGTGGTGCTGCCAGAGAGCCATTCTGGCTTTGCCAGATAATATCCTTGTAGATCTGGCATTTTTTTAAGCATTTCTTTGCTGGCTAGATTTTGTGTTTCTATAGCTGAATTCTTGAAATTCTCTATTACACAGAATATCCATCCTGTCCACATGTGTGAAGTAATGCACTTTGTCCTGTTTTGTTGTCATTAATATACACCATTCATTATTGTTTTATATGAGACTTGTGTAAGGACTTTTAGAGCAGTCTGTATAGTGTAATCATCTCTAAAAGATTTATATTATATTCTACAGTACTAGTATTAGCCTTGATAGTACCTTTTTAAATGTTACAGGTCTGAACTTCTATGGCAGCAATTATTTTATATAACATCAACACATCAAGATATTATTGTTTATTTTAAAAATAACTGAAAACTTTTTAAAATGTGTTTTTATAGTATTTAAAGACTTTTTAAACGTGTCTTTATAGAATTAAATAAATGGATTATTCTGAAATCATACCAGTTATTAGCTTAATATGTACCTCTTTTCTTTTAAAATTTGATAAGATACAGAGAAGCTAAAATTCAATTATTAAAAATATGTATATTGTGGTAGAGTATTGCATTTTATAATACTGTCTGGACTACTCATGTATTAAACTTAGTGGTTTTCTTTTTCGTTTTAGTATGACTCATGGTGAAACAATGTTAATATTTAGTACTGGGTATTCAAAATTCTATTTGACAAGGACACTTCTTGAATAACATAAACACAGTCTTAAGATTCTCCCCTTTTGGTTATAGAGCTTAATTATGCTCACTTATTACACCAGTGAATAGTAATACGGGGAGAATTAGCAGCAGTTCATAACTAGCTAATTAGCAGAAAATGTTAGACAATTTCAGTTTATAATAAGGATTTATTACACGTAGTACAAGGACTTAAAGACCTTGTCCAAAACTAAAGATATTTTGACTAACTTAGCTTATGCCTGCAACTATCCTTAGGCAAAGAGACTAAGCATTGGCTATGAAATTAAGAGGTTGGCTTTAAAAGGTAAATTCGTTATCAATTGCTGTGTAACAAATTCAGTTCAGTTCAGTTCAGTTGCTCAATCGTGTTCCACTCTTTGCGACCCCATGAATTGCAGCATGCCAGGCCTCCCTGTCCATCACCAACTCCCAGAGTTCACTCAGACTCACATCCATCGAGTCAGTGATGCCATCCAGCCATCTCATCCTCTGTCATCCCCTTCTCCGCCCCCAATCCCTCCCAGCATCAGGGTCTTTTCCAATGAAATTACCTCCAAACTTAGTAGCTTACAACGATACACATTTACTATCTCACAGTTTCTCTGTGTCAGAAATATGGGCACAGTTTAGCTGAATTCTCTGCTTCATAATCTCTCACAAAGCTAAAAATTGAAGGATCAGCTATGGATGACGTCTAGTCTGAAGGCTTGATTTTGGAAGGGTGCACTTCCAAATTCCCTTAGCTAGTTATTGGCAGAATACAATCATCAAAGACTTGAATTTAGGGCTTCAGTTTTGTTTGTTTGTTTTGGGGATTGGGGATGAGGACTACTCTCAGTCCCTTGCCATGTGGACATTAGCAAAATAGGAGTTGTTCCATCAGAGCCAGCAAGAGAGTCTGCTACAAGATGAAGATTGTCATCTTACGTAGCTTAATCATGGGAGAGACATCTTATCAACTTTGCTATATTCTATGGAAAAGAAGCAAGTCATAGGCCTAGTTCACACTCAAGGGGAGGGCATTACACATAGACATGAATGCCAGGATGTGGGGATCAGTCTGAGTCATCTTAGAAGCTATCTACCACAATGAACAATAATTATTTGATATTTCCATACTGTTAATTTCATTTACTCAGTGGCTCAGAAGGTAAAGAAACTGCCTGCAGTGCAGGAAGTCTGTGTTTGACCCCTGGGTTGGGACGAACCCTTGGAGAAGGGAATGGCAACCCACTCTAGTATTCTTGCATGGAGAATTCCATAGACAGAGGAGCCTGGTGGTTACAGTCCATAGGGTCTGCAAGGAGTCAGACTTGACTGAGAGACTAACATTTCACTTTTTCATGTTCACTTTTCTTTCTTTCATACTGGTAATACATCTATATCATGGTGTAACATTTTAATATTTATACAAAAATTAAAGATTTGTGGTGATCTAGATACTTATGATAATCTGCATGCTTATGTGCTCTGTTTCACTTCATCTTCCTATTTCTGTGGAGTGTTTTCACCATAGGAATTCTAGGACACAAGGCATTATGTGGATAATGTCTTTAATTATACATAGTATAGGTATTTGTTCAAGCTGGTTTTAGGAAAGGCAGAGGAACCAGGGATCAAATTGCCAATATCCGCTGGATCATGGAAAAAGCAAAACAGTTCCAGAAAAGCATCTCCTTCTGCTTTATTGACTATGTCAAAGCCTTTGACTGTGTGGATCACAATAAACTGTGGAAAATTCTGAAAGAGATGGAAATACCTGACCACCTGACCTGCCTCTTGAGAAATCTGTATGCAGGTCAGGAAGCAACAGTTTGAACTGGACATGGAACAACAGACTGGCTCCAAATTGGAAAAGGAGTACGTCGAGACTGTATATTGTCACCCTGCTTATTTAACTTCTATGCAGAGTACATCATGAGAAACGCTGGGCTGGAAGAAGCACAAGGTGGAATCAAGATTGCTGGGAGAAATATCAATAACCTTAGATATGTAGATGACACCACCCTTATGGCAGAAAGTGAAGAGAACTTTAGTACTTGATGAGCCTCTTGATGAAAGTGAAAGAGGAGAGTGAAAAAGTTGGTTTAAAACACAACATTCA
>SJYX01019907.1:331827-377666 GCA_006410675.1 Oreotragus oreotragus
AGACTGTATATTGTCACCCTGCTTATTTAACTTCTATGCAGAGTACATCATGAGAAACGCTGGGCTGGAAGAAGCACAAGGTGGAATCAAGATTGCTGGGAGAAATATCAATAACCTTAGATATGTAGATGACACCACCCTTATGGCAGAAAGTGAAGAGAACTTTAGTACTTGATGAGCCTCTTGATGAATGTGAAAGAGGAGAATGAAAAAGTTGGCTTAAAACACAACATTCAGACAACTAACATCATGGCATCTGGTCCCATCACTTCATGGGAAATAGATGGGGAAACAGTGGAAACAGTGGCTGACTTTATTTTTCTGGGCTCCAAAATCACTGCAGATGGTGATTGCAGCCATGAAATTAAAAGACATTTACTCCTTGGAAGGAAAGTTATGGCCAGATATAACCTAGATAGCATATTAAAAAGCAGAGACATTATTTTGCCAACAAAGGTCCATCTAGTCAAGGCTATGGTTTTTCCAGTGGTCATGTATGGATGTGAGAGTTGGACTGTGAAGAAAGCTGAGCAGTGAAGAATTGATGCCTTTGAACTGTGGTGTTGGAGAAGACACTTGTGAGTCCCTTGGACTGCTAGGAGATCCAACCAGTCCATCCTAAAGGGGGCCAGTCCTGGGTGTTCATTGGAAGGACTGATGCTGAGGCTGAAACTCCAATACTTTGGCCACCTCATGTGAAGAGTTGACTCATTAGAAAAGACCCTTATGCTGGGAGGGATTAGGGGCAGGAGGAGAAGGGGATGACAGAGGATGAGATGGCTGGGTGGCATCCCCAACTCAATGCACATGAGTTTGGGTGAATGGGGAGTTGGTGATGGACTGGGAGGCCTGGCGTGCTGCAATTCATGGGGTCACAAAGAGTCAGACCTGACTGAGTGACTGAACTGAACTGAATAGGTATTTTCATGATTAAATCAACTATACCTTGGCCATGTGCAAAAACTGTAGCACATCTTATCTGACAGTAAACCCTACATGTTAAAATTGTGGGTTTTTGTGTCACCAAGAAAAATGTATTATGATAATGGTTTCGAAGTCCCAGTTATGTGTTGGTGCATAAGATTTTCACTATTTTATTAAACCAAGTTATTTGATGTTTTATTAATAGTGAAATTATTGGTAGACATTAAAGGCATCTGTATCCATAACAAAGAAATATTATTTCTTCTGGGAGTTCAGAGGACAGGGACTTCGTGGGTGCCAGTGTCTTCCCCAGAGTTAAGTCATTAGACAGATTTTAGGCAGTTGTCCTGAGTTTTACTAATATGAGGTGATGATTCTTTTTTTTTTTTTAATTGGAGGTTAATTGCCTTACAATGTTGTGTTGGTTTATTCATCATAGCAATGTGAATCATCTATGTGTATACATGTGTCCTCTCCCTCTGGAGCCTCCCTCCCACCCCTCTAGGTATCACAGAACACTGGGCTGGGCGCCCCTTGTTATATAAGCAGCTTCCCACTAACTGTTTTACACGTGGTAATGTATATGTTTCAATGTTACTCCCTCAATTAGTCCCCTCCTCGCCTTCCCCTGCTGTGTCCACAAATCTGTTCTCTATGTCTGCATCTCTATTTCTGCCCTGCAAATATGTTCATCAGTACCATTTTTCTAGATTCCCTATATATATACATTGTTGTTGTTGTTTACTCACTAAGTCATGTCTAACTTCTTTGAGACCCCATGGCTTGTAGCCCACAAGGCTCCTCTGTCTATGGAATTTCCCAGAGAAGAATACTGAAGCGGGTTGCCATTGCCCTCTCCAGGAAATCTTCTCTACCCAGGGAATGAACCCAGGTCTCCTGCTTGGCAAGTAGATTCTTTACCACTGAGCCATCAGGGAAGCATATATATGCATTAATATATGATATTTGTTTTTCTCTTTTTGGCTTATTTCACTCTGTATAACAGGCTCTAGGTTGGGGTGATGATTCTTTAAATGACACCTTTATTTGTGATAACTGTATGCTTTCTTATCTGCATGCTACATGCTAAGTCACTTCAGTCGTGTCTGATTCTTCGCAACCCTATGGACAGTAGCCTGCCAGGCTCCTCTGTTCATGGGATTCTGCAGGCAAAAATACTGGAGTGGGTTGCCACACCTTCCTCCAGGGATATTGCCAAACCAGGGATCGAACTCACAACTCTTACATCTCCTACCACTAGTGCCACCTGGGAAGCCCTTTTCTTATCTATAGCTTCCCAAATCACAGAGAATAGAGGCCCTTTAATTGTTTTAACTAAGGATCCATTTTTTTTTTAATTTTACTTTATTTTACTTTACAATACTGTATTGGTTTTGCCATACATCAACATGAATGCACCACGGGTATACATGTGTTCCCAATCCTGAACCCCCCTCCCACCTCCCTCCCCAGACCATCTCTCTGGGTCATCCCAGTGCACCAGCCCCAAGCATCCTGTATCATGCATCGAACCTAGACTGGCGATTCGTTTCTTATATGATATTATACATGTTTCAGTGCCATTCTTCCAAATCATCCCACCCTCTCCCTCTCTCACAGAGTCCAAAAGACTGTTCTATACATCTGTGTCTCTTTTGCTGTCTCGCATACAGGGTTATCGTTACCATCTTTCTAAATTCCATATATATGTGTTAGCATACTGTATTGGTGTTTTTCTTTCTGGCTTACTTCACTCTGTATAATCGGCTCCAGTTTCATCCACCTCATTAGAACTGATTCAAATGTATTATTTTGATTTTTAGCTTATTTACTTTTAAAGTCTATCTGAAAATGTCTGGTCAAATATTAGATATTTTGTAACTTGGTAATTTTTAATTTTAACATTTCATTTTATGTTTGATTCTCCTAATTCAGATCTGAGCCCATTTGCACAATGGATATAGTCCTTGTTACGTCAGTTTTGAATCTACCCCATAATTGTTTGATGGTTTCCTAAAATCTATCTTTCATCTTTGTTTTAAATCTTTTAGTGAAAGAAAAACTTCTGAAATTTTCTTATGTAATATATTTTCTATTTTAAAATTTTACACCACTGAGTTATTTAAATCTTCCCTTTTCTAATCCACTCCTTTGAAAATATTTTGCCACAAGAGGCTAACAATTAATTGAGTTAATTGGTACATATCTGCAGTTCAGGACAATAAGTGTCTAATAAAAATCCTGAATTCTGCCCAAAATATTTTGCCTGTACCCCTGAAGTTTAGGAAAATCATTAATTATATCTCTTAATTTGGCTGTAGACCAGGGTTTTCATTTGACTTCAGTGGATCTGACTTGTGTTCTAAAAATTTTTAATGCAGTATTCTTTGCTAATAAAAACTCTAAAGATAGAATATCTCATGTATAAAACCAGGTTGCGTAAAAAAAGAGAAATGCAAAGAGAGTAGCTTTCGGAATGTTACAAAAGCCTTGACAAAGACTCCGTTGGAATTTGAATTTTATTTAGCAGCCTCAGAATGCCAATTAAAAGAGCTGAATACAGTAAGTCCCCTACATACCAGCCTTCAAGTTTTGAACCTTCAAAGATGCGAATGTGTGTTCACGTGTCCAATCATGTAAGTTAGTTCTGGTGTCTGGCATGCACTGTCACAGGGTGCATCCTGTGCAAGTGGCTGTGCCTCTGTGAACTGTACTGTGCAGTATTGTATAGAGTACAGTAGTATAGTATCTTTATTTCAAGTCCAGGATGTCCAGAAGCAAGTGTAAAAGCAGTGGTATACAGCCGATTATGATAGTTGCATACCTAGGCTAACTTTATTAGACTTATGAACAAATTGAACTTACAAACATGCTCTCAGAACAGAACGTGTTCATATGTAGGGGGCTTACTGTATTGACTAGTAAGTGTCTTATCTCCTAATTTGCCTACTGTTGTTGCGTAGTCACTAAGTCATGTCTGACTCTTTTGCGACCTCATGGACTGTAGCCCACCAGGCTCCTCTGTCCATGGGATTTTCCCAGGCAAGAATACTGGAGTGGGTTGCCATTTCCTTCTCCAAGCTGTTCTTAAATATTTTAATTTATTGCTTGTGTCCCCCAAAATGGTCATTATTATTCTATCAAATCATCTTTCTAAACTTTATCAAGGAAAGAGAAAGATTTAGAGTTAAAATGTGACTTATTTTGGAAGAAGGAGTTCTTCCAGGAAGAGCTGAGGCTTTGATACAAACGCCTGACACACAAGAGAGGGAGGCCACTCTGGTCGGCCAGGAACGCGTGCTTGTGAGTGGTCGACAGTTATGTATTAAAATGCGTCTGTTCCTGATTGAGTGATTTATCAGAAGCCAAGACTGACACTGACTGGTTAACATGCAAAAGCTGTGTTCACTGATGGCAGTGCTTGTTGAATGACTGAACAGATTTGAAACAGGTTCTGGTGGTTCCTTGCTCTCATGTCTTTAGAACAATGAATCTTTTCCTAAATTTATGGAAATATATGTTTTTATTCTCACAGTTTGGGAAATAACGGCCCAGACCAAACACCAAACCGTGTGAAAGGGTTTTTGCCAAGACTTGACAAATGTTTTTCTCTCTGTGAAATACAAAACAGACTTTATCCTGCAAGGAAAAGACAAGCCAGGCATTTAGAAACAGGGCTGTCTCTCCTTTCAGGAGGTGGGTGAGGGAGGCTTCATCCTTCCTTAGTACGTCTATTAGAGGCTGATAAGTCAAAGGCCCTCAGATGCCACATACAGATCACACATAACTAAAGGGCTGAGACACTAAGACTTAAAGTAACTTAAAGGGAGTAACATAATATGTGGTAGATAAGAGAAAACAGGTTCTTCTAAGGAATTCAAATGAAATTTATGCTTAAAACAGCTTTCTGGCTGGCAAGAAAGAAAGAAAATGCTTTTCTAATGAGCTGGATTTGTGTCTATGAGCTGGATTGGTCACTGAACAATAGCTACATAAAAATAAAAAAACTATCCGTTTATTTCTTATTAACTTATTCTGTTACATTGTGACCATCTAACTTTCCATGGAAACGCAGTTTAGTTTCCATTTTTCCCTTTCATTTTCTGAAAGTGTAGAACTGAGTTCCATCCGCAAAGCAGCATCCACTTATAACACTTTAAGACTATTTTTATAGGCTTAAGTATGTCACATTAGGCTTGAGATGAGATTAGATTTGGGAGCATGACTGTCCAGAGGAAACAATGGTATATCTTTATTAGTTTGATAAGGAGGCATTTTTTAAAAAGGAACTAAAATGCCGTACATCATGAAAGCTGTGAATATAGCTATGCCCCTGCAACTAGTAAGCACTGTTGTTACTGATCAGCAAAATCTTGGATTCATTTTAAAACTATCTTTCTCATCACAGGATGTGAGCCCATTCCCGTGCGCTATCTTGAGTGGAGCAACATCGAGTCCATCATAGCCATCGCCTTTTCCTGCTTGGGCATCCTTGTTACCTTGTTTGTCACCCTGATCTTCATGCTATACCGAGATACACCTGTGGTCAAATCCTCCAGCCGGGAGCTCTGCTACATCATCCTAGCTGGCATCTTCCTTGGTTACGTGTGTCCTTTCACCCTTATTGCCAAGCCCACCACCACCTCCTGCTACCTGCAGCGCCTCCTGGTCGGCCTCTCTTCTGCCATGTGCTACTCCGCTTTAGTGACCAAAACCAACCGCATCGCACGCATCCTGGCTGGCAGCAAGAAGAAGATCTGTACCCGGAAGCCCAGGTTTATGAGCGCCTGGGCCCAGGTGATCATTGCCTCAATTCTGATCAGCGTGCAGCTAACCTTGGTGATAACGCTGATCATCATGGAGCCCCCCATGCCCATCCTGTCCTACCCGAGCATCAAAGAAGTCTACCTTATCTGCAATACCAGCAACCTGGGGGTGGTGGCCCCTTTGGGCTACAATGGGCTCCTCATCATGAGCTGTACCTACTATGCCTTCAAGACCCGCAATGTGCCCGCCAACTTCAATGAGGCCAAATACATTGCCTTCACCATGTACACCACCTGCATCATCTGGCTGGCTTTCGTGCCCATTTACTTTGGGAGCAACTACAAGATCATTACTACCTGCTTTGCAGTGAGCCTCAGTGTAACGGTGGCCCTGGGGTGCATGTTCACCCCCAAGATGTACATCATTATTGCCAAACCCGAGAGGAATGTCCGCAGTGCCTTCACCACCTCGGATGTGGTCCGCATGCACGTTGGCGATGGCAAGCTGCCTTGCCGCTCCAACACTTTACTCAGCATTTTCCGAAGAAAGAAACCAGGGGCAGGGAATGCCAAGTGAGTTGTCTGGCCTGGGTTTGCCTTTTCTATTTCTCTCTCTGTCTCTCCCTCTCTCTTTCTATTTTCTTCTATCTGACTAAAGCATGTTCTTCCATTTCCCCAATGTTTTCCATGTCCTTTCTTAATCTCTTCTTTTTTCCCCCCCCGAATCTGACATTCTGTTGCAGTAGGAATGTGTTAGTACTCAAGGTCTTCAGTGTTTTTGTTTCTTTGAAAGAGCAAGGCGTATGAAGCAACAACCAGCTGAGCGCATATCCACTCTTACCTGGAATCTACAGCTTCGGTTCTGCCCCTAAGGTTTCCTTTCGCATGGGTCCTTCTGTGGAGTATCAGTACATCTCTGGGGTCTGGGCAGAGATGCAATCTCTAGTTCTAATTTCTAGTTTAGATTATGGTTGAGATAGTTTCTGATTTACTTTTTTATCACTCTTGAGCCATACCATTACTCACCTGGGATGGAGAGGGAAGAAATTTAGCACCTGGGGGAATTGGCCTATTTCAAAATTTGAGTTTAGTTAAGCACCAAATATATCTTGAAATAAGTTCCCTTATGCAACTATCTTACCAGGCACCTCTTCTTTATTTTATGTGTACTGTAAACTTCATAATGCTACACATGAATTGACCTGTCTCTACTACAAGGTTATGATCAGAATGATTTCTAGCCATCAAGCACCAAATGAAACAAGAAACCAGATTAAGGTAAAGAGCTCAAACTTGAGACTCAGTGTGAACATCAAAGTCCAGCTTATTTCTATTTTGGTAGTTTTTCTGAGCAGTTTATATAATACACACATTCCTGTCTTTTTCCTGACTGTTTTGCAGGGAAGCATATGCTAAAATTTGCATGTGTCATCTCACTCTGAGACCCATGAAAACAGATTTCACGTCACATTTACAACATTTAAAATAACATGCATGCTTAACGTTCTAACAGTAATTTAATTTTCCAAAAATGAAACTATTTCCCCCAGTAGCAGTATTAATTTTACTTTTTGAAACAATCCTATGAAAGTGAAGGCTTTTAATAGTAATAGTTATGTAATTGTTTTAGAACTATTCTGTGCACTTGAATAAGTCAGCAAGGTAAGAGGAATGGGTGTTATTTTCCCCCTTTTGTTAAGTGAGGACACCAAACCACTGTGAATTTGTGTGACTCTTAAGTAAATTATGTTTAGTTAGCTATTCTTTGCCTAGGCCTTAACTGGCATGAAATTTCTCATCATAACATATGACAAAAAGTTTATATGCCTTAAATTTCTGGGTTTTATATCTTTGCTTGCAAAGCAGCACCATGGGTCTCTTTTACAGAAACCATATAATTGGTTTGAGGCTCAGATGAGGGAGTCTCTAGGAAATAAATATTTTTGAAGTCCATCAAGTTTTATTATTACTTCAAACAAAGCATCCCTAGTTTTTTTCAGTGTTAAGGATGAAGTCATTACATCTACTTCTTCATGAAATTCTGATTATTAAAGCCACTAATTTGTTTTCTTCCCTTGTCCTGATTTTTCATTCTAACAAACATCCCCTCAGTTCCAGTGAGCATGAAAGCAAAACAACAGTGCCATGAAATGAAGAAAAAAAAAAAAAAAAAAAACCATAGCTACAGAGTCCAGATGTACTATGGCATCATGACAATTATCATTTAGATGGAAGGAATGAGAGGGGAAAAAGTGAAAAGAAGGGAGAAAACACTCTTTAAACCCAAATGTTTGTGAAGACTAAGAGACTTCTGTTGCAGCCCATATGGCTTTCTGAGTGTTCCTTTCCACCATCTACCGTTACTCAGCTCCATGTTTTCCAATTGCCTTCGTTGCAGTTCTTCAGAAGTTTTCTTATGATTTTTGGTCATGAGTCATTTCTGAAAACTGTTCTTCTAACCATTTAATGGAAAGAGGGAACCTATGTAATCAAGATATCTTTTGTTGGTACTCAGGATTATGCATTTTGACAGCTCTCTCAGTGATTCTGTGAGAGACAGATATGGGCACCTGGCCAAGAGAGCAGTGACTAATCCTTAGTACACATTGCTTCACTGCTGGGATAAAGTGAAGTTAGCTTACCATGTATACATTCCTCAGGTATTGTGCTTATTCTGATTACCTTCTCACACCTGGAACTGCTTTCATTAGGAGTGGAGAATATTCCCAGCATTATTATGAACTTAGAAATTAATTTGATTGGATCACACTTTAGAGAGAAAAATCAACTTGGTCTAAATTGGGCTGGTTGTCTAGGAAGCACTGCTTTCAGCACTCAGTGTATTGCTCAACTATTGGCTATCTTTTATTTATTACGTGTTATTAGATTCTGACAATAAGAAATAATACTTCTAATTAGTAATTCTAATATGCAGCTTTCTTTGTACAATTGGTAGCTCCTCCAAAGGGTATCACACAGCTGAGCTGACCCACGGAGGGTATTTGAGGTTAAATTTCCATGGAGAGCGACTGTTTATTTAATCATTTTTCTCACTTACTCAGCTGTTACTTCTCTTGTAACTCTCTATGAGGCTGTACTTTTAAAATACAACAATAATCTCAGGGCCTGTTTTTACCTTTTTATTGCTGGTTTATGATTTCCTGGTTTGTCTCCAAAGTTGCAAAAATCACAAACAATCTAATATTTTCTACAGCAATAAAAATCTAGCAGAGTTTTGCCAACTGAAGCAAGGGGCTGAAAACTCAGGGGAACACATCACCCAATGAGTGTATTGCCATTCTGGATGTGTAATCCCTACGTTTATGGTGCTCTGTGGGTGTTCAGCAGTCTGCATATGTAGCTATAAACACAGAACAGATGCTGTAGTGAAGAGCTTCCAACTGATCTATCTTCTTTGATATTATTCTGAAGAGCTGTAAGTCCGACTATATTCATACCAGGCTGTTTCTGAGATAGAGGGAATGGCTGGTGTTGTGTGTCTGATTTTGCAAAGTTTACTTCAATTTGTTGTTTTGTTCACAGCCATATATCTGACACAATCAAAGGTTTGGGCACCTGCCTTTATGTTTTCTGAAATAAAATTTAGGAGGAGTTTAATCAATACATTGAGTGTTTGGATTACTTAAGTTGCTCATAGTTAGACTAAGTTGCTTATAGTCATACTAAGCATAATCCTGTCCTGGAAGATCAACTGAATAACATCATTATCTTTGACCAGGCTAATATCTTAAGCTGTTAATGTATTTGAATGGGAACATATTCAGGCCCTAACTTAATATAAATATATTGGTAAAATTCTCTTTCTTGGCAGGAGAGGAAACATAGAAATCCATAGATATGAGTAATTAAGTTATTTAGGTCTGAGTTACTTGTCACTTCCTTTTAAAGCAAAATGAATTAACATTATGCAACTAAAAGCTTAAAACATTATGTAAATGACATGCTTTCTTTAAAAAAAAAAATTATATCAATGGCTAAATGTCAAACTAACATTTCTAGTCATTTTTTGAATAAATAACCTCAATGAGTGCCAAATAGTTTGAGGGCACATGGAGCTGAAATGTGACAACACACTCCTGTGACTTTTTTGGGGTGTGTAATTGCAAGCAAAAATAAAAACAATGATAATCACCAGAAAAATGCATTAGAATGATGCAAGGAGGTAATTTTAAAACATAGGCTTCCAAGTAAATAGTGTATTAATATGTTCTTGTGATTATTTCTTAAGCATCTGTATATATGCTTTTAATGAGGGCAAAAGCTCTAAGTGAAATACAAGTGGAATGATGCTTTGAGGACATCTTCCTCTTGATCTGCTAGAAACATATTGTTTTGTCCATAAGAAAAGGTGAAGAAGTCTGCAGCATTAGTGTGTATGCTCTAATCTTTCCTCTTTTATTATGAAAGGAACGACGGCTGTTAGCCAGAAGACATAAAAATCAAATAGAGATAACATGTTCTCTTTCATAAAAAGAACTCATTCACTTTTCTAGCTTGTAAATGAGAAAATCTGTCATTTTAAAATTATTTTTCCCTTAATCATATAATTAATGGCTTTAAAAGTCATTGTGATTCTTCACTTTGTTTTATAGTAACTTTCAGAAGATTTTATGGAAGTGCTTATTATAGAATTTTACTACTTGAGAGCAACATTTATGGTGGATATACTGTTTATTATCCACTTGTTTAATCAACGAGTGTGTCAACAGTAACATATGCTTCATAAAAGCACTTAGAAAAAAAAAGCACTTAGGTACTTGGTATGGTGCTAGTTAATATTTAGGATAAAAAAAGATTTAAGAGATGGGAACAGACTGCACCAGTCTTGCAATATAGTAAGGGAAACACTAAAAAATACAACTAAATATGCTTCGTTAGGTGCCATAATAGAGGACCAATATAGCATTTTGTGTGTTTAGGGAAGAACGAGATTAAGCCCAGCTAAATGGAGTGGAGTCTATGGAAAGATGAGGAAAGACTTCTTGATAAAAGTATAAAAGTGGCATTTGAACTTAATCATAAAGGATGCTTTTCAACAAGAGAAAATGTGATATGGTGAGACCATTTCACATGCAGAAAATAATATAAGCAAAGAATTCAGAAATGTTAGTGTACTTTTGGTTTCAAATATGGGATCTGTTGAATAAAGTACATGGAGAGGTGTAGTATGGGAAAATTTGTAAATACAGAAAGAGGACAGATTACAGATAGTGATCAATATTTGAAGAAGAAATTTGGATACTTATTATGAAGACCACAAGATGCATTAATGACTTCTGTGAAATTTTATGATCATGTGTGAGCTTTATGGGAATAGATCGACTGTAGACAAACTAGTTAATAGAGTGCTACAATAATCCAGAGGACAGGTTAAAAATAAAAGGTTTAAATGAGAACAAAGAAAGAAAAGTCAAATTCAAGGCGTGCATATGAAGAAGTGTTCCGAGCTTAAGTCATTAGAACTGAAATATTGACTTGGGAGAGGAAGAAAGTCATGAACAATAGAAATTATTGTTTGAACACCTCTCATAATTTCAGCTACAACTACCATGTAGCAGTTGGTAGTAGAAAGTACATCTACCATGAAAACTGATAGGGAATACAGGAATAGGACTGGGGAAATGTTGCTAAGTTGGGTTTCAGACTTAACCAATCAAAAATCCTGTAGCAGTAATTCAAACAGAGGCATCCATAAGATTATCTAACAGTTTAAATCGGGAGCTTAAGACGCAGGTCTGAGCCAGAGCTCTAGATTGGAGGATTAATTGTCAGTGTCAGTGGCCAAAAGCGTGATTGTGATATGAGAACAGAAGAAAATCAGAGAAAGAACATTAAGAAGCACTTGCTTACATTTAAGAGAGGATAAATTAGGAAAAACTCAAAGCAATAAACAAAACATAATAAAAAGGGGGGACAGAGAAATTTTGCATTATCAAGGAAACCAAGCAAGAGACTATTTTAATCCACTCTGTTGCCATAGGAAAATCCCACAGACTGGAGGCTTAAAAGACAAACATCTATCATTTCACAGTTCTAGAGGCTGAGAGTCCAAGATCAGGGTTTCATTACGGCTGAGTTCCGGTAAGACCTCCGGTAAGCTGGATTGCAGACAGCTGCCATCTAACCGTAATCACCTCCCAAAGGCTCCACTTCCTAATACCATCATGGTGAGGGGTTAAGATGTCAACNACAGAGAAATTTTGCATTATCAAGGAAACCAAGCAAGAGACTATTCTAATCCACTCTGTTGCCATAGGAAAATCCCACAGACTGGAGGCTTAAAAGACAAACATCTGTCATTTCACAGTTCTAGAGGCTGAGAGTCCAAGATCAGGGTTTCATTATGGCTGAGTTCCGGTAAGACCTCCGGTAAGCTGGATTGCAGACAGCTGCCATCTAACCGTAATCACCTCCCAAAGGCTCCACTTCCTAATACCATCATGGTGAGGGGTTAAGATGTCAACACATGAATTTAAAGGAAGCACAACCATTCAGTCCATAACAGACTGTTTCAAGATGATGGAACTTGCGATCTCCATGGATGGAGACACCATGGTTATCCCTGAGTGATTTCAGCAGTGTGATGTGAGTAGGATTTTTATTGCAGTAAATTGAGGAGCTCATCATTAAAGGAGTTAAGAAATTTCGACAGTATCTAAGGAGGCCAGGGAAGAGGGAGGAGTGGTATAATACAGGAGAAATGTAAGCTCACTTATAGTATATGAGAAGGCAACTGACAGACCAGGAGAAATAAAAATGTAGAGGGCCTACAGTTTATGCTGGGCAATCTGACCCAGAACTGTGCCCTTGCAAAAGAGCTATTTGACATCAATTGACAAGTGTCATGATGAAGCACCAGCTCTGAAGAGCATGTTGATTGTGGTTGATGCCGGTTCTCATCTAGTTACATGCGTGTTGCCTGACATTAGAAAACAAGAATCAAGCTGGGAAATTAGAGAAATTTTAAATAAAATCTGAAAATACAGATCTTTACTACTGATCTTATCAGGCCTCTGGGGATACACACATTGTAAGAGTTGAGATGGGACAAATGTGGAAAATCTGAAAAGAAAGGTGTGCTGTCCTGGCCTTGTGAGTGGAGCTGGAGGAGTCACAGCGCCTAAGTTCAGGCTGCTTGTAGAAGAAAGAAGACTGCAGTGTATTCAGAGTCAGACTCAGAAGAGAACGAAAGCGTTCCCTTCATTCAGCTCTGATCAGAAGGGGCTAGAAATCCGAACCCTTGGCTCTTTTCCTTACAGCCAGTCATAGTGCCTGAGCCTGCCAGAGAGAGGATATTTCGTGGGGGTAAAGCCTTATGCTCCCTGGAAAAAGCAAGCTGAAATGCCTTTACTCTTTGAAGTAAGTAACACTATGACCTAAAAGCACATCAGTCATAATTTAAGAGGAAGATAAGTTTGAGTAAGCTGCGTGTTGAGGAGCGGCCATGGTGAGAGACCGTCTTTAGAGACCGTGGGCTTAAGTGCAGGGGAGGGATGAAGGGCATGGTACGTGGGGGTGGGTGCAACTTGTTCCCAGCAGGTGCAGCAAATCTGCAGTCAGCATGGTTTACTCTTCTCTTCCCCCTCTTCTGAGTAATATGCTCATTTTGCAAATAACACAGAAATAGCTACTTTCAATACTCATATTTTATGTTTTCAAATTCTATGTTGAGACCATGGGGCACAGATTCTGCTACAGCTTCAAAGAAAACATATTCCTTTTCAATCTAGGCCGACTTTTATATTTCTTTCAAATTCAAATGAACTAGCCTGATATACATATTCAAGTTCTCAAACTTAATATTCTATTCTCCTGTGTTTATAATGTGTAATTTCTGAACTGAATTCAAAAGCATTCCAGATGGTATCTATTATGACCCAAAGGAAGAACATGGAACATTGTTGTGTAAGTAAAGAAACTAAGACTTGGGAAGTTCAAGGCCATTTTTGTGAGAGGAATAAATGGGACTAAAATCATTTTATAACTTTAATTAAAATATGATTTTAATCACTTTTAAGTTTGTTATCTCAAAAATGCATTCATTCACACCTGCATTCAATAAAATGAATGAGGCATGTGGTTTGCCCTCAAGAAGTTCACAGTTTAATGGTATAAAACCCCATTACAATAAAATTCAGTGAGTGAAATAATAGGAAACAGTACAATGTGGTGATTTAGGTGGGTGTGTATATTTAGAGTCAGAAGGTTACTGAGTCTGGGCTCCTTATTTTTGCAAGGTCCCACTCTATGTAACAGATAATTTTTATTCTTGGTCCCACTCTATGTAACCTATTAAATGAGAAAAACTATCAGAGGAGACAGTGGAGGCCTATAGGCTAGACATGATCACCGATGTTCTTAGATCATAAGAAAAAAGCTTATAGGCTCATTAATTAGAACTCTTTGACTTCAAGTTACAGAAGCCAAACCAAGCTGGCCTAAGCAAATTTATTTTCCCTTTGTATAAATAAATGGAAAAATCTATACAGAGTATAGTGCAGTGCTTAACACACAGTAAAACCTCAATAACTGTTAGCTAGTAACACTAAAGTTACGAAAATGGGGGAGGAGGTATGAAAGTTCGTACACGAACATAAAATTCTGTGCATGAAGAGAGATCTGAAAGTTGGGCGTGTGCATCACTACTATCAGTTTATAATGTCCACACTGGACAGGATAGAGGAGCCGTGTGTCTGCTGAGAGTCCAGGCATGCGGGTGTTACCCAGTGTGCGAGATGTGCAAGGAAGGACACCCTGTTTGACATGACTTGGCACCCTGTCCATGCTTGGCCGCAGCTAAAGAGAGATGAGATCATTTGCATTCCATCTGTTAGCCTCAGTGTCCAGTGTAAAGTGTTATTTACTCAAAGGGGAAGCAGGCCACGTGAGCGACATGTTTGTAAAGCTAGTTCAGGAGCAGAAATATTAGCAGCCTGCACAATGAAGAAAGTGAGAAGAAAGGACCCGAGGATTTGGAAGCTTCATGTTGAGAACAGTGCCGATAGGCTCATTAGTTAGAGCTCTTTCAAAGCTAGTTATAAAAGCCAAATTAAGCTAGTCTAAGCAAAAGGGGGTGGAGTATTTAATAGAAAGAATATAAGGAATAATTTCTGATATCTTACGGTAACAAATTTTGGAACGCTTCTGGGCCACAACGTGGACTGGTCTCCTGAAAACAAAGGTTTCAGTGCTCTGTGTAATCTCCTGTCTCCCTCCATGCCTCCTTCTTCTCCTCATACATCTGCTTTCTCCATTTCTGGGCCCTCTTGATCAGTCCAAGGACGACCATCCCAGTGCTCCCGAGTTTACATGTTGTTATAGGTCCAGTTACTGAAGACACTGCTTCAATTCCCTCGACCCACATGCCTCTACATAAAACAGGCAGAAACGGATTGCTTCAGCCTGACTCAGATGTCTATCCCAAGTCAAGGAGATGATGAACAAAGGATGGAGTCACAGAGTATAAAACCATCTCCCAGGGGCCCATCACTCCTGGGAGGCAGTTCTCAGAAAAGCGGTATAATTATGACATGAGCAGAAGCCCTACAAGTATCTCCACAAGAGTAATTCCATCTCCATCCCACCAACCCCCCCTTTCTTCTTCGGCATCTGAATAAGTCACTTCTAAGCACCAGCATTTTATATTTAGAAAGTCTGATGGAAAGAAGCTCTAAAACTTGCAGGTGGTAACCAGTCAGCCAAATAATTACCTATCTGTGCAATATATGAGTGACTATTACACACTCCAGCAGATATGCCAATAGAGGGGCAAGAAAATGCATCACTCTGCTACAGCGTTTGTTATGAAGGTAGGAGGTGTAGAATCAGACAAATGTGAAAACCAGGCCTTGTCTTTGCTACCTTATAGAGGATCCTGGCTATAAAATACTCCTAAGTTGCCTGAAGATGAACAGAGCATGTGTGTGCTAAAGTTGCTTCTATTGTGTTTGACTCTTTGTGACTCTATGGACTATAGCCCGCTAGGCACACTGTCCATGGGATTCTCCAGGCAAGAATATTGGAATGTTGGAATCAGGAGATCTTCCTGACCCAGGAATTGAACCCACATCTGCATCTCCTGCATTGCAAGCAGATTCTTTGCCCACTGAACCACTTGGGAAGCCCCAAGATGAACAGAGAGGAAGGGAAAAGCTGTTTTTTAAAAAGGAATTATGGATCATTAGGATATTGTGCTCTGAATGAATTAAAATACATCATAAATTACAAGCCAATGATAAAGTATTACTTATTATTGACATTGGTTGATAGAATAGTAAAAGAAAATCAGCAAATATTTAATCCAGTTAACCAAAAAAGTGTCTATAATTTGATTTTATCTGAGAAGGGTAAGAGAAATCTACTATAAATGAGGGCAACTTAATAGCACCCTTTATGCAGATTATCTTCAAGATAAATGAGAAGTCTGCTGCTAACAAAATTAGGTCAAGTCCCTAGTGATGCTGCTAAAGATATTGAAAAACAACTGCTTAAAAGAAATCAATAGCGATACAAAATACTTTCCTGTCTCTGATTTCTCAGTTGAAAAAATATATACTGTGAGCTTGCCCTTAGTAAATGCTCTTAGCCACTGTGGGAATTAATGTCATTTTCCACTTGATTAAACTTCACACTGCTTGTGTGAAGGCTTAGGTGGGTGTGGGATGGGGGAGTAGGAAAAGTGTTAACAAGGGAAAAAGATGAAGACTTAACATGATCAGCGTAGGATAAAAGAAGTTACGATAATGGGGCAGCAAGGGGAGAGGAGAGGGAGCAGGAGGGATGGTTAGAGATCCATCCCCAGGCAGCTTAGGGACTTTAGCCAGTGACTCTGTCAGTGTCTAATTGAAAGAGAACTGCAAGCCATTTTAGTAAGATTTTATTTAGCTCCAACTGTTTAAAGTCAAAAGTTATTACAGGGCCTATCCTAGTATAAAATTACTCTTGCTCTGATGGTTAGAATGGGCTCAAGGCCTGACACACATTAGGAAGAAAAGCTCTAATGACTCACTCTCACACCTAATGTGTGCTGGCCATTGAGACAAGGGCAGGGAGTGCCATGGTGAACAAAACAGATCCAGCCCTTGTCTTGGTGGAAAGTTGGATCCTGGCCAGGAGACCAGACATTAAACATGTAATTACAGGTGTAGTGAGTGTTTTTAAGGATAAATACAAGGTGTTACAAGAGTGTTATTAAGAGGATCTAACCAGTCCTGATGTGTAGAAGCTGGACATGCTCCCAGGATGAAGGATTATTTAGGTTAGGACTTCTGAAGGAGAAAGGGGGTTAGCTAGGACAGGAAGGGAGTTAGTGTGGCAGACAAGTCAAGGAATCAGAGTGTAAAGGCTCTGAGCTGAAAGACCAAAAATACAAAAGCCACTGATGGTTGAAGGACGTCAAGCAATTCCAGGAAGCCAGAGATGAGAATAAAGGAAAGTCTGATAAGGAGACGAGAAGGGTCAGCTCAGACCAGATCATGCAGGGCCTCCATAAGGACCTCAAAAGTGTGGTTCTCATCCTCTGAGCAAAGGAAGGCCACCCCAGTCACCAAGCAAGGAGTGGGTGGGGGGCACTGTCATTAGTGAGAAGTGTGCTCTAGATCTAACACTTCACACTCAGTGTGGAGGACACAGGAGAGCAAGGTACAGGTTTGGGTGCTCTGGGAGGAGGCTCGTAGGAAACTATAGTGACCTGACCTAGGGTTTTGACAGTTGTGGGTAAAGAGAGTGAACACAGAGAATTGCTTAAGAGGTAAAAATAGAAGGAAAGATTGTTCACAGAAATTCAGAGTAGATGGAGATGTGCAGTCACTTCAGGGTAGTTTAGCTCCAAAGCCCCATAATACATGAACTGTTACCAGATTAAATGTGTTATCACACCCAAGATGTGGCTGTTCTATAAGAGAGGGAGACTGATAAGACCCAAAAGCAGAGAAAAGCAGTTACTCAAACAAGCATTGGGAATGGCCATAGTGCTCTCTGATGAGGAGATGAGGGAAGGAGATGGTGACCCATGGGCTTTGAAAACTTAGGTCCAAATGACAAGATGAGTCCCAGGACTAAAAGGATGAAGCAAACTCTATTGGCTTAATGCCATCAAATGTTTTAATACTGAAACTTGCAAGTCTCCATCCCTTCTTCTGATTCCCTGAGAGCAAGTAACTATTAATTAATTTTTGTATTTTCCTATTTATATACAGTTTTGTATTCAAAGTCCTATACATAATTTTCCACAATTTCCTGAAAATGCAATTGCAATTCTGTAACTAAAAATCAGTCAATACAGAGCATTGCCATCACCCTGGAAAGCTTGCTCATGTTCCTTTCTAATCTGTCCCACTGTCTAGTTCATTGCTATTTAGTCACTAAGTTGCTTTCGACACTGACTCTTTTCTGACTCCATGGACTGTAGCCTGCCAGGCTCAACTGTCCATGGATTTCTCAGGCAAGAATACCGGATTGGGTTGCCATCTCCTTCTCCAGAGGATCTTCCCAACCCGAGGATTGAACGCTCGTCTCCTGAATTGCAGGCGAATTCTTTACCATTGAGCCACTAGGGAAGACCTCCACTATCTAGAAAAGTGAAACTGTTAGTCCCTCAGTCGTGTCTGACTCTGTGACCCCATGAACTATAACCCGCCAAAGAGACAACCTCTATTCTGATTTTCATCCCCATAGATTAGTCTTGCCTGTTCTTACTTCGTAAATGTGAAATTGTACACTTTTTTCCTACTGTAGCTGTGTATTTTATTTTATTTTTTATTGGAGTATAATTGCTTTGCAATGTTGTGTTAGTTTCTGCTGTACAATTAAGTGAATCAGCTATATGTATACATATATCCCCTCCCTCTGGAGCCTGCCTCCTCTACTTCCATCCCCTGCTCCAGGTCATCACAGAGCACCAAGCTGATCTCCCTGCACTATTTAGCAGCTTCCCACTAGCTATCTGTTTTACACATGGTAACGTATACACGTCAATCCTTCTCTCCCAGTTTGCCCCATCCTCACACGACTTTCTGTCCAAAGGCACCTTTCAGAGATTCTCTTTAATATCTTCAAGTGTTTCTGAAACTTACTCATTACCTCTTAGTTAAGAACCTCTGCTTCTACTCTGAACCTGTTCTTTGAATCTGTTCTTCTGTATCAAGAATCATTGAATGTTCCAATGGAAAAAAATAACTTGAAGATTATCTCCTTACCTCTCTGAAGTTCTCTCTTTCTGACTTATTAGTCTCTTGGATTCTGGTTGCCATGAGAGCTTCTCGATGTCTTTAAATGGTTTTTCAAGATATTTTACCTGTTTTCTGATAGTTGTTTTCAGTGGGGGAGCTATAGTTTATCCCAAGGAATTATATCTTACCTGGAAATAGAAGTTCTCTTGTACTAATCTTAATATTTCCGCTTCATCTTTCTCAAGTTATGAGGTTTATTATAATCTTTATCAGGTTATGATACGGCCAAGATTTCTTTTAGGCCTATGGTGACTATGTCTAATACTGTAAAAGAAATTACATGATATTTGTCTATCAGTCTATGATAGTCTATTGTTTATTTGCCTATGATAATTTTCTATCATCAGTTTCTTTTCAGGTTTGCTGGGTGATGGCATGATGATATTAACACCTCTGCTTAGACAGATATGATAATGAAAACTATATCTAATATTAATGCTGTAGTCAAGGATATTAAAAACTTCACAAAGTTAAGTGAACTAAGTTCTTTATAGTTATCATTAATTTTAAACTTCTTATGAAAGTGATAATTTTGTCTTCTGTCGTGTTTCAAAACATCCTGAGGTGACAATTTTAGTTTTAGGCAAGTTGTTTTCATCATCTCTTTCTCTCACTCCCTGTGATAAATCAGAGCAAAATAATACAAAGACTCACTTTGTCTGTTTGGCTCCTAAAGTTTATCTGGAAATATACCAGGGTTTTCTTTTTTCCTTTTATGTACTTTAAATTGTAATTTTTTTCTAATTTTGAGCGTTTACTTTTTCATTAATAAAGATGCCTATATGTGAAAATAAATATTGAGGATATATATAAAATAAAGCAGTTTATTTACAGTATAAAGACTAAATTTACCAGAATTTTGAATTAAGAAAGACTTCAGCACCTACAAAATATTAGTATGAATTTCCAAATTCTGTAATTTCTTTTTAATGATTATTTAATTATTTTGGCCACCTGACTTGTGGGATATTAGTTCCCAACCAGGGACTGAACCCAGGCCCTCAGCACTGAGAGTGCAGGGTCCCAACCACTGGACAGCCAGGGAATTCTCTCAAATTTCTCTGATTTCCACTTAGTAGCTCCTCATATATTTGAATATGTATTTAGGATTTTTACCTTTTTTCAGCAAAAGAAAATATATTCAAAATTCCCATATAATACCTAAGTTCATTGGAATAAAGCTAAAAGAAGAGGGAATTATACTTCTGAATTATGTATTATAAATTTCCCTTTGTACTAACAGTTACAGCTTATTTTACATATTTTAAAAAGTGATAAATATTAATTGAGAATTTGGAAAATACAGGAAAACAGCTAATAAAAATCACCTGCAATTCTACCCATACACAGAGAAAAACCATCATTAACATTTTTATATATAGTTTAGTTTTTGCACACACACAAACACATTATTTTTACTAATTTTTTAATGTAAATTTTGCTGGAGATCTTATGACAGTTGACATTAAGTATGAGAATTAATTTAGGAATTATTACCAAAAATAATACATGCTTTTGATAGTCCTGCAATTACCAAAGTGATAAAGGAGCTCAGGATTATTTCTGTATTATTTTCATATAAGGAATATTTCATCCTGTTTTGTTTATTCAACCATTCATTCAATACTTACTGCAAATAGATGATCATATGTATCTCTATGCTCAGGAAAGTCCCAGTTTATGCTTTTTTCCATGATAATTTTTAAGAGCACTGCCTTCATTCTTAAAAGTAATCAGTTTGAATGAAAAATTACATGTTTTTTTTTTAATTTCCAAAAATTGAGACAGATAAAAGGGGATTAAAGTAGCATGCAATGGTAAATCAATCATGGATCCTGCCCTCAGAAACTATGACCTGTCTACTGTTGGAGATAAGAATTAAAATCAATAAGTTACATAATATGTGAAAAAGATCACAGGAGAGATGCAAAGATATAATACAGATTGCAGTCTAATCAAGATCTTGTTAAACATTTTAGAATTCTAGGGGAAATTTGTGAGGATGCTCTGTTAAAAATCTTGAAGGTATATACCCTATGATAGACTGATTCCTACACAAACTGCAAAGCAACTTTGCTCAGTTCAGTTCCTGATTGGATTAGGTTGATTTGTCCCACTCTACTTGGGCTTCCCGGGTGGCGCTAGTGATAAAGAACCAGCCTGCCAATGCAGGGGATATCACAGATGTGGGTTCAATCCCTGTGTCAGGAAGATCCCTTAGAGGAGGACATGGCGACCCACTTTAGTATTCTTGCCTGGAGAATGCCATGGACCTGGCAGGCTACAATCCATGGGATCGCAAAGAGTTGGACATGACTGAAGCGACTTCCCAAGCACATATGTCCCACTCTACTTAGCAGGAAAAAAAAAAAAAAAATGGTGAGGCAACTCTGGTAGAGATAACTCAGAACCTTTAGAACATCTATAGAATCTTTATATATTTATTGTCGGGGTCCTTTAATGGACTGGGACCTGGCAGTCTGGAGTTGACGATAAGAAAGTGAAAGAGAGAGCTGGAGGAAGGGAGAGAGAAAGAGAGAGAAAGAAAGAAAGAAAGAAAGACAGACAGACACAGGGACCCAAGCTCTGATGGAGCAAAGGCGTTTTAATGATTTCTCTGTGAGTATATAAAGGCTGTGGTACAAGAGATTTCTTTTGACAATGATAAAGATCAGAAAACCAAATGCACAGCAACTGTTACCAAGGGAACAAGGGATTAATAATGGTCACAAGGTCAGGAGACAATCCATGTCTCAAGAAAGGGGATCAAGACTAAGCCGTTTTGTCCTAAAGAGACTGTTTACTAAAGGGCATTCAAGCCTGTCTCACATAATGACCTCAGTTCCTGGGAGCAGCGCTGTTCCACTCCAAAAGAAACAAAGGACTTGTGAGAAAGAGCACGTAGGAATCCTCCTGTTAAACAGTCCCTGACATTTGGAACATTTATAGACTCTAATTTTATATATTTATAATGTCTTATCTTATAAAATATGTTTAGGTATGAAAAAGTGAGACCATATAACAACAACAAAAATACCACAAAGGAAACAGACAATAGAAACAGACCCACAGGTGAAACACTGATCACTGCTGGAGATGTTAGTTACAAATCGTTACTCTGAGCATTGACAAACAAGACTCGTCCACAGAGCTTGTGTTTTCTGTTTGAACTTTATCTCAGAGGAGTTAAGTAACTGATAAGTTTTTTTTCTCTTACAGAGAAATCTAATTAACATCTACAGAAGACATCAGTCAGTCAGTTCAGTCACTCAGTCGTGTCTGACTCTTTGCAACCCCATGAATTGCAGCATGCCAGGCCTCCCTGTCCATCACCAACTCCCAGAGTTCACCCAAACTCATGTCCATTGAGGCGGTGATGCCGTCCAGCCATCTCACCCTCTGTTGTCCCCTTCTCCTCCTGCCCCCAGTCCCTCCCAGCATCAGAGTCTTTTCCAATGAGTCAACTCTTCAAATGAGGTGGACAAAGTATTGGAGTTTCAGTTTTAGCATCAGTCCTTCCAAAGAACACCCAGGACTTATAGCCTTTAGAATGGACTGGTTGGATCTCCTTGCAGTCCAAGGGACTCTCAAGAGTCATAGAATGATAATTGCATTATTTTATTTTTTTGTAAAAAAGTAATTGATCTATATTATGTCACCAATGACCACTAAAACAATTAGATGAAAGACTGATGGGGAGTTTTATAATCTATACATCAGGCTGACAGCCTTAAATCCACTTATCAGTCTTAATGTGATTACTAGAAGACCCAATTTATGTTCTTCCCCATAACAGAGAGAAAATACCACCTCTAATGAATTATTCTCTCCATACAATTGATCATGAAGTGGGCCAAGAATTCAGATTTAACTATAATTCCTAGGAAATACAGGTAACAAAGAAACATATTAAATGACACATAGAGACTCAATCCTTAAAATTCATAATCTGGATGCTTTTTCAACAGATAGATAGCAAGCAAAAAGGAAGAGGGGACATGCATAGATTAAAAAAGACATAAAACTCACTGACAAAATATGATACATAAATATTATTTCTGTGATGATTTGAAAATAAAAAGTAAAATAAAAATATAGAGATGAGACTTCCCTGGTGATCCAGTGGTTAAGACTTCACCTTCCAACGCAGGGAGTGTGGGTTCGATTCCTGGTCCAAGAACCAAAAGCCAAGGGCCAAGATCCCATATGCTCCTTGGCCAAAAAATCCCAAGCCATAACAGAAACAATATTGTAACAAATTCAATAAAGCCTTCAAAAATATAGAGACAATCAGGAAATTAAAATATTGATTATTTAATATAAAAATTTTAATATCAAATATTGTGCCCAGTCGTGTCTGACTCTTTGCAAACCTATGGACAGAAGCCCACCAGCCTCCTTTCTTCATGGGGTTTTCCCTGGAAAAAATATTGGAATGGGTTGCAACTTCCTGCTCCAGGGGACCTTCCTGATCCAGGGAACCTAGGGATTAAACCTGAGTATCCTGCATCTCCCGTACTGGCAGAAGGATTCTTTACCAATGAGCCACCTGGAAAGCCTAATACCAAATGTTAAAGAATCCCTCTTAATGTACTTCGTGGTGGTTTAGTCACTAAATTGTGTCCGACTCTTGCAATCCCATGGACCGTAGCCCACCAGGCTCCTCTGCCCATGGGATTCTCCAGGCAAGAATACTGGAGTGGGTTGCCATTTCCTTCTCCAATTAATGTACTTTGGGAAATATTTTTCCTTTTATTATAAAATTGTGTACCTGTATGACAGGCATATATACTAAATTCTTTATGGATGGAATGACACTTAGATTTGCTTTAAAATAAATAAATGGCAAGTATAGATGAAACAATATTCACATACATATTGACTATTATTGAAGCTGGCTAATAGGGACATGGGTTTCATTTTAGCATTTTTCCCTGTTCATATATTTAAAACATTTTTCTTAATAAAGAGTCAGTTTTAAAGATGTCTGGAAAACAAACTGAATTAGAAAGAATAACAGGGATTCTCACATAGCACTGTAAAATTTGCAAGCATTTTGCAAAGCAATTTGGCAGTACATAAGAAAGAATACTGTGCATTTGCAAAAATCCATCAACTCTACTTCTCAATCCACACCAGAGAAAAGCTTTCTTATTATATGTGTACAAGGAGAGATAACCAAGAATGTTTACTACAATATTGCTTAAAATAGCAGGATGTAGGAAGTAACCTAAATGGCCATCATTGGAGAATTGATTATATTCTTGATAATGAAGTGTTTATTCAATTTAGTTTAAGTTAATGAACTGGAGCTATGTATATTAACATAATACTATGCAAAAAGTGCAGATTGCTGAATGGAAATATTGTGTGATGCTATGAATGTGAAATCTGATGACATGCTAAGTCATATCACAATGATAATAATATTTATTAATGCATAACTATACATGTTGAAAAGGTATTAGTATATGCCAAGTATGATCTATACCAAATTTTCTCTTGAAAAGAAGAGGATTGGTGTTAAGAATAATACATAGAGTGCTTCAAATTTATCCCTGATGTTTTCAAAAGAAAAGGAACCCTAATGAGGCAGAATGTTAATATTTGACAAACCTATGATGGTAATTGAGTTGAATTTTATTAGCTCATTTTCTATAGTTTCTTATTAACTTAGAAACCTTTACAATTAAAGATTTTAAAATAGAACAATATTTTATACTACATTATTGTCTTTATAGGAAACCTTACTATACTAAGTTAGATGTGCAGGTATTATAAAGAAGAGTAAAACAATAACCAGTTACAATAGGTCTATATATACAGTCAGCTCTATTTTCTACTTTGGTGCATGAATGCTGAAAAATAACATATTTAAATTCAGATAACAGAAAAATGCATTTGACTTTGGAAAGCAGTCAGAGGTACAAATTATCCCATTTATTTATAACAAAAAAGATAGATATTTTCTACAAAAATGGTCTTGAGTGATTGCTGTCAATCTTTATGATTACTTTGGACAGCTGCCACATTATTTCCATGGTGACCATCTGGAATTGCATAGACCATTTTATCTCTGCTAAAAGACTCACCTCCAAACCTGTCATAGACATGCAGATTCAGACACAGACAGCTAGCTTGGCTCTGTACCTAGCTTTTACCCACTCCAGATACATCCACTCAATGTTACTAATGTTTCTTGAGAAAAAAATTCTAGAGAGAAAACTATTTTGTACTAGAAGTTATTAAAATTCCTGAATAAGGCAAGTGGTTAAAATTTATGAGTAAAACAAAATGAAGTTTGAGATACTCTGAGTTAGTCTAACTTAAATACACACTGAGACTTAAATATCCATCTTTTGTCTGTATTTTGTTCCTCCAGTATTCTGGGCTTCCCAGGTGGCACTAGTGGTCAAGAACTCACCTATTCATGTAGGAGACATAAATGATGCAGGCTTGATCCCTGGGTTGGGAAGATCCCCTGGAGGAGGGAATGGCAACCCACTCCAGCATTTTTGCCTGGGGAATTACATGGACATTTCTAGTAACATCTTAAGCAGGGATGGCATTTTGCTATTGGAAGCATTTTCACATGTACTGTGTCAACAATCCTTCTTTATGGATGAAAAACTGAGTCTGAAAGAGGCAAATACACAGTTGGAGAGTATCTGGTCTCCTGAATACTTGGCCTGAAATCTTATTGCTATATTATAATGAATAAGACTTGTCTGTAACAACTTCTCAAGCTGACGTAAAAGATAGTTCTTAGCATAGAAACCAGGGGAACGCAATGGCACCCCACCCCAGTACTCTTGCCTGGAAAATCCAATGGATGGAGTAGCCTGGTGGGCTGCAGTCCATGGGGTCGCTAACAGTCGGACAGACTGAGCTACTTCACTTTCAATTTTCTCTTTCATGCATTGGAGAAGGAAATGGCAACCCACTCCAGTATTCTTGCCTGGAGAATCCCAGGGATGGGGGAGCCTGGTGGGCTGCCGTCTATGGGGTCACACAGAGTCGGACATGACTGAAGTGACTTAGCAGCAGCAGCAGCAGCAGCAGCATAGAAACCAATGTATGGGTGACTTGCTGTAAAGAAAATAACACATGAGAGCAAAGCATGTGGGACTAAGTACACTCAAAGAGTGACGTTGCTGTTGTTCAGTCGCTAAGTTCTATCTGACTCTTTGCAATGCTATGGACTGTAGCATACCAGGCTTCCCTGTCCTTCACTATCTCCCTGAGTTCGTTCAAATTCGTGTTCATTGAGTTGGTGATGCCATCCAACCATCTCATCCTCTGTCATTCCCTTCTTCTCTTGCCCCCAATCCCTCCCAGCATCAGGGTCTTTTCCAATGAGTCAGCTCTTCACATCAGATGGCCAAAGTATTGGAGCTTCAGCTTCAGCATCAGTCCTTTCAGTGAGTACTCAGGGTTGATTTCCTTTAGGACTGACTGATTTTATCTCCTTCAAGTCCAAGGGACTCTCAAGAATCTTCACCAGAAAGATTATGTGGACAATGGTAACAGTTGGGAGAAGCTATGCACACAACTAGAAGGGGTTTTGAAGAAAAGAGGAAAAAAACAGGAAGGAAGAAAAGAACCATGAAAGGGGAAAGAAAAGAAAAAAAAAAAACAAAACTCACTTCCAGAAGAAACTGAAGATGAATCTTTCTAACTAAACTTCTGGGGTTTCATTAAATCCACAATTTCTGCCAAAAGATTCAGCACAGATTTGGGACTTATATTTGACAAGCCCCCATATGCTGCATTTTCCCTCCAAGCTTTTACTCTGGCTTGCGGACTCTGGGGTTGGTTGAAAATGTGGTTCTACAGTTGCTAAAGATACCCTGAAGTCCAGCTCCTTCACTCAGATTTTATGCAGTTGATAAAATGGCCACTTTGGAATCAAATGTTTCAATTTTTGACTTGTAGCCTTTAATAATCCACCTCTTACATAAAAGTAACATCTGTATACATAGGTCATTTACATTTCACTTCAACACAAAGTCAAAGTCAGAAACTAAAGAAATGGCACCATGAAGGAGAAGTTGTCTTTTTTTTTTCAGGTACGTCAATCAATAGTAAAGACGGCTTTGGTATTGTTTGGAATAACTGCATGAAGTTTAGCTGTCAATATGGTTGAAGCCCCCAGAGGAACCACGGAGCTGTCTATAGCTGCAAGGGTAGTTTCAAGTCAGCTGCAGCAGGGAGCTTCCTGCCCCAGTTTCCAGGAGACACCACTGCTGATGTGGTCAGGCATGCCACACTGTGTGCGCCTATACTAATGTCAGCAGGGCGAGCCTCTAAGCTGCCAGGATGTTTCCCCGTGCTTTTTATCATCGTCCATACATCTCAGCAGACAGGACCACTACATCATTTGCATAGCCTAGTGCAAAATGAAGACCTGGAGCCCCTGTTTGAACACGTAGAAGGAAAAATATTAACGGTACTAAAATACAAAGCCATTTCTTTTCAGCCAGCTTCCCCTCCAGCCAGTTACTGGGTAGATGCCATGCAGAAACTAAATCTGGGCAACTCCCCTTTTCCAGTGCCCCCTGCCCCAACTGGGGACTGGGGACCCCCAAGGATATTGCAACACCACCTCAGAGACTGGCAAGGTACCTGCATGGAGGAGGGGGTACAAGGCTCATCCCCTCCCTGTTACTTGCCAGATGCACAGAGGACATGCCAGTACAGGGAGGAGATTGCCGCGGCCACTTGCTCCCTTGTGATGCTGTGGAGTAACAAGACCTGGTTGCCAGATCTTGATCTGATCTTCCCACATCCATGCTGACGGTTGCCTGACAGGGGAGGAGGGTGGCGGTGATCATTGGGCAGGAGTGGGTAGTGGGAGGCTGGATGGATTCTGGTCATCAAGGCAGAGTAGAAGAATGTGGGGTGGAGAGGGAAGCAAGAAGCTGAAAACCTGTCCAGGGAGCCAGGACTATGCATGAGGTGAAGCTCTAAACCCCTCCCTATGCATTAAATTTCCACATGCAACATCTCTTATAAAACACAAATTAAGTGATAAAATTATTTGTGAATTTCAAAAAGATGAACTGAGAACACTAAACCCTGAGTTCAGAGCCCTTCTCATGAGAGACCCACCGGTGTCTGTATTGGTCATGGGCCAGGAAATCAGCTCTGCCAGGGTCCTGTTTTCTCTGTACCATTGGACCAGGCCACATATGGACATTATCTAAAGAAGAATTACTTGGAGGCTTCAAGGGGATCAGGCAGTTTAGCAAGGCAAAGCCAAATGCTTTGAGTGTATTTTCTGTCTTCATGAGAAATGAAATTGTTTTAATGTTACTTTACAGGTGAAATGCACTTTTCTGCCAATAACTTCATTTATATTCAAACATCATATTTTTGTTTCTGGGCATCTACCACTAATGTCTTCATGACCTTTATGACTGCAGATGGGCACGTTAAGTGTCATATTGCTTTGACTTATTCAATAGCAAACATGATCTCTTTGTCTAATTTTCTTGAGTAAATGGACTACTGCGGTGCACATGAAATTATACCAAAGTGTTTCAAGTTCTTATCTCTGGATGATAATTTCAGCTCTTTCTGGATAGATCATGTACTCTCAAATGTTTTACTGAATGGTCTAAACTTGATGGAAATGTATATATTGATCCGTTTTATTTTTCTCCTTCACCTTCAACTGTGCTATGAAAAATTTTTTTTCTCACCTTGTACATTCAGATTAGAGTCCTTGCTTACAGGTATTAAAGAGACATTCCACAGTGCTCTTGTTTCACATCTCAAAACTCACATCTCTCCTTCCCAGAACACTGTCAGGCCTCAGCCTGAAATCTTTTTTGCCTCTTCCTTCCTTCTTCTGAACTTTCCCTCTTCTGCCTGCCTCCTTTGATAGGAAAGAGAGATAGGAAGGTTGGCAAATGCCTTTGATTTGCCTGGAGCTGTTATGGTCCTCTTCTGATTAACACTGGATAATTGTCACCAGGATCTTGGGTAGATTGGCCCAAGGATGACAGAACGTTTGTGAGAAAGTCTTATACGGGACTTCATGACTACAATCTTATCCACACCACTCATAGCACCTGCTGATGGTTCTCCTTTAGCATCTTCTTCCTAAATTCTTTTATGTGACTGGCTGCCCTCTTAATAAGGAGTGAGACTAAAATGGCTTTGTCCCACCAGCTTCTAAAGAGGGAAGCTCATGTTTCCTTAACTTGTGGGAAATCCAGGTAGCCTCACTCCAACAAATGCTGAAAAGGCCATCTGTGCATGGCCGGCACATCAGCATTGACATGTCTAGTAAAGGATCTTCTCCACTTACCAGACCCACACACTGTGCTATATAAAGAGACATCCAACCAGGACCTGAGATGAATTTCTTCCCTGGAGGGAGGCTCATCCAGTCTCTTGCCACTTCCCTTCTTTCCACTTCTGGATATGGTCCATCTTGTGAGGGCCAAGAGATACCTATGACTTTACATGAAGTAACAGCATTCCTTTTATGATAACATAATATGGAGTCAAATTAGCACTACAGTTAAACGTCACAGTGTAAGATGTAAATCTGTAAGCATTCTTTAAGAGGGGTGGTGGGTTGGGAGATTCAGATGGAATCTACTGCCTCTAAGAATAAAGGAGGGCAACAAGATTGGAGGGAAAAGAGCCAATTTGGGAGAGACATACACATGGCCAAAAAAAAAAAGCATCTGCCACTTGAAAAGAGATGGTCCCACCAGGTAGAGAAAAGAATGCACTCCACTGATGTGACCTTCAGAATTGGTCCTGGCAGTAAGACGCACCTGGGCAGGACAAGGAAAATGCAGGATGTGGAGGCGGAGTGACCCAGAGAAAGGCTCAGGAGGCAGGCTTGGCCCTGCCCCCGCCCAGGCACCGCCTGAGCGGTGTGATCGCCATCTCTATGTACGTGTGTAACCACTCACTCACTGGGTATCTTTTTCTTTTCAATCCTCAGGAAGAGGCAGCCAGAATTCTCGCCCACCAGCCAGTGTCCGTCGGCACAGGTGCAGCTTTGAAAACCCCCACGCTGCAGTGAATGTGTAAGAGAAGCTGCATGGGAAATAGAGTGGTTTGCCCCTTGCTTTCTCTCTCCTGGGTTTTTCTACTCTCTAACATGGAAACAGAAGTGATGCATGCCATCAAGGACGAGGAGCCATTACGTGCCATGGTTTGCACGACTGCCTTAATTTGATTGTCCATCGCTCTTAAAAGGACACTGTCAAGTTGTTAGTCTTTCTGCTTTTTTTTCTTATGTTTTCATGCAAGATGCAACACTTTTTCCCATTCTAGAGGTTCACTTTTGCTTGTGACTCCCACTCACAAGCTTGAAAGTGAATTTTCCCCCTTTACAAATTTGTCAGCTTCTCCTGGGCAAACAGAGCTCTTTTCTTTTATTTTCTTTGCTTTTTTTTTTTAGAGGGAAATAGGTGTGGTTGGGAGGACTCTGCACAGCGAGATCAGAGCCTCTCTAATCTTCCAGGATGCATTCTCTCTAATTCTCTCAAGTCCAAAAGCACTGAGTGTTTCTTGCATCAAGGGTTGAGTCTGACCAAGGACACAGTGAGGACATCCTGATGATGACAGCTGCTGGCTGCCTGTCAAAAGGAATTGATGGGTCTAGGAGACGTGCTTGTCCTGTCATGACAGCAGGGCCAGAGAGAGAGGAGAGGCACCTAACATTTCATGACTTTAAGGTGAGTGCCTAAAAACAACAAAGGTGGAAAGTGGTCCGTCCATGGTAGGTGGCAAAAATAGTGCAACAGTCAGCAAAGCAAACAGGTTGATTAGAAAGAAGTTTTGCAATAAGACTATTCAAGCTTCCTGAAGACAATAAAGGATTAGGAAGAAACTAGTAGCTTCCAAGCTGTGCACCATAGACTAAGACTGGCTATTTTAACCCTAGTTGTTCCCCCACTCCACTTTCTTTTTGTGACCTTTGATTTCCACAGCTCTTGTGAGCAAGCCAGGCAAAAGGACTAGTGATAGAAATAAAGCTGCCTACTGGATCTTTAAGGTCTGCCTGGATCTCCCCCACCTCTGAGGTATAAGCCCTGCAGAGCAATGCAGCTGCCCTGTATTTCCAGGGCAAATGTGAGGACTCCAGGTACTGCCAAAGAGCATCAAGGGACTTGCTATTAAAGTGATAAGTCTGGAAGCACGGGGCATAGAATAAACTATAATGCTTCATCTGAACTTTCTTCAAAAGGAACATAATCTAGGCTCATCTATACTTCCTGGAAGAATATAACTGCAGCTAGGTTACCTCCACTAAAACAACACTGCTGTACCAATATGTTGTCATAAATAAACGTTGGCACCGGAATTTCTTTCCTCAGCCAGCAATCATGATTATGTTTGGCCAAAGGCCATTTAAAATATACTTAGAAAAAAATCTAAGGACTTAGCTGGCAGTCCAGCAGTTAAGACTTTGCCTTCCAATGCCGGGGGCTGTGGGTTCCATCCCTGGTCCAGGAGCTAAGATCCTATGTGTCTTGCAGCCAAAAAACCAAAACAAAACATAAGCAATAATTTAACAAATTTAATAAAGACTTTAAAAATGGTCCACATAAAAAAAGTGTTAAATAAAGAAAAAGTTTAGAAACCATCAAAATTCAACTCTTCAGTTGGAAATCTATTTGTCAGTTTTCTTGAGACAATAGACCCTAAACCTGGACAAAGTTTATGGGCTCTTCCATACTCTGTTGACCTTGATGAGCTAATTTCATTTGTAGATGTCTTTTTCTTTATTAATTTATTGGAGAAGCCACAATGCTTAATAAAAGCAAACTGGTTTTATTTATGTTGTCTTTTATCCCAAATCATATAACTTTAGGATATTCAACGTGACTGATCTGAAGATTCTCAAAGGAGGATTGTACACTTAGACTTTGTAATATTGTAAATTTCAGCAAGTCAAATGATTTTCTGACCAGCTTAGGATAAAGTTAGAATCAGCAAGGAGAGGGATAAAATTCACAACGCTATTTAAGGCTTCATATCAGCAGCAACTTCCTTGTTCTCATAATATTAAAAAGCATTTGTCTTAACCAACACATTCAGAAATCCTCTACCTTATAAGCAGTGCTGATTCAATTAAGATGAGAAATTTTGAAAGTTCAGAGAAGTTTCTGAATATTGAATGTTCAGAGAAGCTTCCAGAGAATATATATTGAATATGCAGATTTGGGATGGGGGGGAGCTTTCAAGAAAGGAAGCTGGAGTAGTGGGAGTTCTTTGTGTTGGACTAGCTTGGGGTTGCCTAAGAAAACAGGAGTCTGACTCAAATGGTTTCAAACAGTTCCCAACGCCTGAGATGCTACAAGGATCACTATTCAAGCTGCGCTATGGTACCAGCTTTCTGAAGAACATGGAGGTGAGATACCTGGACAGGGCAGCTCTGGCCTCCCATCCAGGCGGGTCTCCCTTAGGGCAACACCAGCCTTTCCTTGGAAGGCCACGTGTCCCGGCCATAGCTGCTGAGTCACAGCGGAGCTGTCCACAAGCCTGTGACTGTGATTTGTTTTCTTGGTGAACCATTCTCTCCACTCTATGACCCAGTGGCATTTCCTGCTTCCATTTTCATTTTCAAAGAAAACAAATGTTACCCTGCTCAGGTTCCCAGGACTGAGACTTCCCTCCCCAAGGGAAGACCTCGCCTTGCCTGGACTCTTTGGAAGCCATCCTTCTGTCTGCTGTGGCAGAGACTTGAGTTGGACATAAGGGAGACAGGTGTTGAGCAAGCTTCCCCCTCAGGCAGCTTGTGCAGGATGCTTTCCTCCAGATCTCAAACACCCACCCACTGGTATTCCCATTTTAGGCCTCTCCGGAGCAGAGAGCAGCGTACTCTGCAGATGTAACTAGTACTTACCGAAACAAATAAAACAGACAGGATCACTCTGAATGCCAAAGATATACGAATCTGTTTACACCACCCACTTCCAACTCTTCTGTAAAGCGCTGCAAATAGTGGGTCTTCTGTTTGGGAGTTGGGGGGCAGGAATTGTGATACTTATCTAATGAAACAAAAACCAAAGCAAGATCCTGAGCCGGTTGGAGCTAAAATTGCAGCCCTCCGCCCTCTTAGCTCTGCGTGACTCTCCATGTATCTCATCTTCAGTGTCTCTAGTCCCTCCCAGGCCTAACAGCAATTTCCTCCAATTACTTCAGTATCAGTAAATATATTTAGCCGCTCAAGGTAACCTCTGACAAGGTGCTTTCTGACAGTTTTGTGGTGTTTCTAAATCAGATTGCTTTTCCTAAGATTAAGGAACCAAGTAACATTAAATAATAGAAGAAAGAAGCTGGTGACTTTGAAAGATAAGGTATTAAAGCTACCTTGGATTAAATAAAAGTATTATTTCATAATAATATTGCATCTTTATAATGTATTTATTGCTTTTTACTACCCCATATTTTATACATTTTTCTCTTCTTAATATCACAGCAATGAGTTCCTAACCTTTTCAAATAAGATAATCACTTTTCACACCAAAACAGTTATCAAATACTCACCTGAACCTGTGATAGTAATCGTACGTTTATTAGCTTGAACACAAAACACACCAAAAACAGCTTCTCAGAACTTAGTTACACTTGTATCTAGAAGTACAATTTATCAATAACAGCATTTTGCATTTAAAAATAGCAGCACATAATCTACAAGGACATAATATTGATTTAGCCTAAAAACAATGCTTTAATGCACATGTAGATTCATGGACCATTCAAGCCGTCTGCTGACCATAGTTTAAAGATAACTAATGCAGAAGGCAGAGAGACCAAAGTTTATACCCGGTGCTGTAGTTTCTATGAAATGATGTCTTTCCTCCAACATCTCTGGATTTTAGGAAGCAATTTATTTTGTCCTTGGGAAAAAAAAAAAAAAGGTTAATCTAATTTTCTTAATCTGATAAAGTCCCTAGGGCATTAGGACTTTTTCCTGATTAAACAGTACTTTACAGAAAATCTAGAGCAAGACTCTGAGGGGAAGGAAAGCTGCTAACTTTGACTGCTGGGGTGGAAATCTCCCCTCACAAGAATAAAAATTGGATAAAACAGAACTGAACTGTGATCATCTCTGACTGCAAGATGATTGATAATGCCTTTCAAAGGATTTAAACAGAGGCTGATAGAGGACTCCTGTACAAGGAGGAAGACAAGGCAAGTCAGTGAGCAAGGGGGTGAACTCAGTCCCAGGAATACAATGTTGCCCTTTGTGTTAGCATATATGGAAACTGGACAATGTTTTGTTTATCTAAGCCTACTGATTGAATTAGATCAGACTAGCTCTGGAGGGAATTGGTTTTTAAAACACACACACATACACATATACATACACATGTACAAATAAATGAAGACATGAGCAGCCTTTTAGTTTAGTGATTTTCTTAATGAGCATGGAGAGGCAAGCATTTGGAGAAGGAAAAAATGTTTCCATTGCCATTGAAAGGGCTGCAAAGCATTGCCATTGGAAAGTATATTAAAGCATATTTAAGCAAAGCAAGAGGCAACTAGGCAATTTTATACTTTCTGGAAGAGGCATATTAAATCCATAAAGAGAGAAATAGTATAAGTAGAGTGGGAGATGGAGGAAATTGCGAAAGAGGAAAGTGGGAGGTGAGCTTGCCCAGAATTTCAAACTCAGAGGAGGAACTGTGGATTCTGGTCTTGGCTTTGGCTGGTTGGTTGGCTGCTCTTGGCAGGAATGCCACCAGCTTATTCTTTAGTTTGCTCACCTCGGGAGAGAGTTAGCTATTCTAACAAGATTGTATAGAATCTAATAAGTCGGTAATCTCACATTCATAGGCAGTTAGACATCCTTAGAGAATACATTAAGCATACACTTGCATGAAATATTAATTTTGATATCATATTTTGGAGATGAGATTTTTTTATCTGACAATTAAAAATATAGCATAGATTATCAGCTATACGGAAAAACTACCTTCTTCCCAAATAATAAGAAAATTTAGCTATTATATCTATTTTAGAACTTTTATATGCAGAATTTTCTAGAATTGATATCAGACTTTCTACACAAATCTGTACTTATTTGATTCACTTGACTTTTCAGGATTATAAAATTTGAAATGTCAAAACATTACCATCATCATATATGTGGCACTCACACATAATTTTTAAAGTATTCATTCTTGTATTTTCAAAATGATTAAATAAACCATTATGTTAACCATTGATCATTTCCTGTTTTCCAAACTAAAGACTATGATATGAAAAAGTCTATTTCACATCTCCACCTAAGAAAATATATATATTTTCCTTTTTTCTTTTAATGTCAAAAAATGTGTCATCATTGTGCCACTTCCTCTGTTGTTTTCATGGATACAAAGAAAAAGCAAAATCTTGAAAAAAAAGTCATTTCCTGATTTAAGTATTAACACTGTTGTTATTAATAGTACACTATGGTAAGGTACCACCATCTGCTAAAAATTATACAGAAATAAACGAAGAGTCCAAAAGTAAGACCAGAGTTATTAGGACAGAATAGAATGTGCATATATGCACACAGTACATCTCATTTTCTTCTTTTTCAGAGATGTATTCTATTTGGTTGGCTTTATGAGGATCCCATGAAGGGTGTAGGACCCCTGGTGCCCTAAGCATTTTTTTCCTCAATGATAAATGAAGAAAAGGCCCTGGAGAGGTCTTGATCTCAGTAACTTCTGCTTTGTCTGAATCTTAATCTTATCCTTTTGCATCAATTATGCACGTAGACTAAGACAGGATATGAATATTCATATTTTTCTGGGCTTTCCAGTTCCAGCTCTTTCAAACACACCTACTTAAATGTTGCCAGTGTGAAAATCCCAAGCTACCTGCTATGAGTGAACTGTGATGCACCATATGCATCAGGAATAATGCTTTGAAATAAAAGGAAACTCGAAAGCTGGGAAACTCTTAAGTGGAGCGTGGGTCTGGGTTTTTGTCATTTCCTTTTTTTCCCTTCTGCACAGGTGCTGTGTGCATGACCAAGCTCCATCTTGTACCACATGAAATACCTACATATCAGAATGGGCATCTGAGAGGATGTGTTTTATACGTGGGTCTTAATTTGTTCCAGGGGCTAAGAAGAAAGGGGGACAACAGCTATGGTCATTATGCTCTGTTGTCTGTGTGTGACTAAGATTTTATTTTTAATTTGTCAATCTTGGGATCTTTCAAAAGCTTGCAGTGAGCTACAACTTTTTCACCGCCTTTGAGCCTCTGTGTGTGTGTGTGTGTGTGTGTGTGTGTGTGTGTGTGTGTGATAGCTGTGAAATCAGACTTACATGAAAAGAGCTGCTTCTACAACAAGCTAGCTCTTCTCCGCTACAGTTTTTCTCAGGGTCAAAATGTCCTGCCTTGTGTTGGGGTGGATGGAATCCCTGGCCACAGCTTCAGAGGCAACCTGCGATCGCTGCAGCTTTTGGCGTCTGATGGGTAAAAAGGAGAGGGTGGGAGTGTGTGCGACAGGCAGACATACAGTGGGAGGGAGTCAAATTGCTTTGAGCTAGGCTTGCACATGCTCTTTGTGTATGTTATCCCGCGTGCGTGAGATGCCCGCAAATAAACCCATCTCTGTTCTATTCACAGTTCTAATGGCAAGTCTGTGTCGTGGTCTGAACCAGGTGGAAGACAGGTGCCCAAAGGTCAGCACACGTGGCACCGGCTCTCGGTGCACGTGAAGACCAGCGAGACGGCCTGCAACCAAACAGCCGTCATCAAACCCCTCACTAAAAGTTACCAAGGCTCCGGCAAGAGCCTGGCCTTTTCTGACGCCAGCACCAAGACCCTTTACAACGTGGAGGAGGAGGACGCCCAGCCGGCGGGCTTCAGCCCTCCCAGCAGTCCTTCCAGGGCGGCGCCCCGCCGCGTGCCGCCCGCGGCCAGCACCCCGCCTCTGCCGCCCCACCTGCCGGCCGAGGAGACGCCCCTGTTCCTGGCCGAGCCGGCCACCCCCAGGGGCTTGCCCCCGCCCCTCCAGCCGCCGCCGCTGCCGCAGAAATCCTTCCTGGACCAGCTGCAGGGAGTGGTCAGCCATTTCAGCGCCGGGATCCCGGATTTCAGCTCGGTGCTCGCCGTCCCCGGGGCCGCGGGGAACGGCGGGCGCTCGCTGTTCCCGCCCCCGGCGCCGCCGCAGCACCTGCCCTTGCTGCCGCTGCCGCTGAGCGCCTTCGCGGCGGAGCCCGCCTCGCCGCCCGGCGAGGACGCCGACGAGGACGGCAGCGAGAGGTTCAGGCTGCTGCAGGAGTACCTGTCCGAGCGGGAGGGGAACACCGAGGAGGACGAGCTGGAGGAGGGGGAGGAGGAGGGCGACCTGCCGGCGCCCAGCAAGCCCAGCCCCGAGGCCTCGCCCGCCCTGACGCCCCCGTCCCCCTTCCGCGACTCGGTGGCCTCGGGCAGCTCGGTGCCCAGCTCGCCCGTGTCCGAGTCGGTGCTCTGCACCCCGCCCAGTGTGACCTACGCCTCGGTCATCCTGAGGGACTATAAGCAGAGCTCGTCCACCCTGTAGGCGGGGGTGTCCGCGGGGGCAAAGGCCAGAGGCGGTCGGCCGGCGGAGCTGCGCACCTGCCCCGGAGAGACGCGCGGGAAGCTGGGCGGGGAGCCGAGGCTGGAGGTGGAGGCAGGGAGCAAGGACGCGACGGCTGCCGCCGCCTTAGCAAGGCCAGCGCCGGCGGTGCTGGATCCGCAAGCCAGAAGGGATCCAGGCGAGGATTCCGAGTCTTGAATGCTTCAAAACTCTCCTCTGGGAAGAAAGGGAATTCCGACAAAGCACAATCCCATATAGTATGTAACTTTTATCGCAAAAAATAAATAAGTAAAGCCAACCCACATAATCTCTTTGGACCACTGCGCGTAGATGTACACGCCCACCCACTTGGCCCGTTCGGAAGGGGACAGCCGGGAGGACCGCCCAGTTAATCATTAGCTCGTCATCCCGGTGCGGCCAACGAGCTTGGTGGAGCCAGATGGAGCAGGTGGGTGGAGGAGGGGAACCACCCAGAGAACGGGGATGGACAGCAGCTCGTGTCTCAAGCCCTTCTCCCTACTGGGCCCACAGAACCCTGGTATCCGGCACCCTTGGGGGGAACTGGCCCCAAAAGGGGTCTGTCTTCACCGACCGCATGCCCATCCAGTGCCAGCGTTGCTGTCACACTTGGAGAAAGGTGCGTGGACACCTTGTTGCTCTGGGATTTTCCTCTATTTAGGAGAACAGGAATAGGAGCAAAATCGTCAACCAAAAGCGCTTCATCAGTAGTGCTAAGGGAGGGCGGAAGGAGAAACAGGACAGTGCAGAGGCTTGGGGCTTTGAACAAAATCAGCAAAATCAGCTTTCCATATCTGATGCTCACTTATTGGTGATTTCGTTATTTAAAAAAAAAGCCAGATGAGATTGTTTTGAGAGTAGCAGAAGACTTCTGCGGATTTACCTGTGTGCCAAGGGGGCTCTCCTTCGCCCTTACGTTAAAGAGAACAAACCACATGGCAAAATCGTTACCTTCCATTTACTGTAGCAAATAATACTTACCAGTTGAACTTTCTAAGATGCAGTATGTATTTGGTGCCATTGTTTCTCCTATGTACTACAGAAACAAATCTATCTTCGAACTTAATGGTGTACTCATAGCAGCTATTATTGGTTTCAATGACAAATAATTCTTTCCGTCACCGAAGTCCTTGTAACTAGCAAGTGAATGTGTTCCTGTGTCCTTGTATACCCGTGATAATAAAAACTGTGCAATGTAATGTCAATCTAACTGCAACTAGAAGACTGTCTCTGATAGAGTATAGATATTTTTATGTTCCAGTAATGTTTTATATACCATTATCATCAATATCTACAGGAGCTCTTTGAAGGCTGGAGTCCTATGGTCCAATGTTTTTCATATGCTGCTCAGATGGTCCTTCTTTTTTTAAGAGGGAACTTATTTTTCAGATATTTTATGATGTGGAAATATGTTATTAATGAAGTGGTTTGAAGATTTGTTATACTAAAAGTTCACAAAAACCGTAGGTAACAGTAAAAAGGTAGGTTTTATATAATTGCACACATCATTATTAAAACAGAAGATTGAAATAGTATTTACATTATTTCTGTTTCCTTTATGACTTTTTTTAGTTTCCACTGCTGCTTGAGTTTTATGTGCTTAAAGCATACACTAACCACTGTCTTGTCATAATTTTTTAATTTATTTATTCCTCACTTTTTAATTTCTTTTCATTTTTATTTCCATGTTCTTTCCTTCATATATTTTCACTGCCCTAGCTTTTTCCTCTTCTCCTTGTTATTTGTGGTGTGTAATATCCGTGCCTGTGTAATCCAGTTGTTTCATTTTTACTCGTCCCTTTCCCCCCAGTAAAAGAGATTTTTCTTGCTATTTTGGTTCTTGTATTATTTGGGAATAAATCTTATCCCCTTAAATATCTTTGTTTATGCCTTATGTTCAGTCATTCAATGTGCTTCCTCCATGTTAAAGCTGCTGATTTCTTAGCCAAAAATTATCTTAGACTCTTTAAATACCCATTGCATCATTTGTTCAGAATTTAACATCCACTCCAATGTTTGAAGCTCATATTTCTTATGTCTTCCCATATCCTACTGCCAAGTTTAGTCAGTTTTATTTGAAGAAAAGACTGCCTTTTCTTTTTAAAAAAATTATTTTATTACACCTTTGGTAGAAAGACTCATGACTGAAATGTGATTTCAGTTCCATTTTCACTGTCATGAGGCAGAATGAGGAAAATGGACGGTTCTAGTGCTTGATATATGGCCTGCTAATTGGCAAACTAGCAAGGGAAAGTATACAATCTCATATTAGTGAAACGTGTTTTTTATCCGAATGTCATTGACATCTGTTCTTAACATTAGAACTTGTGCATTCAGAAACTTTTAAAGTAAGAATAGATCAGAAAAACTTCTACTATCCAAATACTATGTCAGTTTGTCCTGAGGTTTTAGTCTCAGATGTTTGGTGAAAACATTCAACACCATTATTACTCTGAATGCCTACAATTACCATGATTAAAAGTTTTCCTGAGTACAATAGATTATTAGCTCTTAAATCATAATTGTTCAAAATTGGAAATGTACACATACATACCGTAGACAAAAAGGGCAGAAACTTTCCACCTTAATGTATGTGCTTATACAAGTTGTTTAGCTTCTTGTGAAAGTGTTTTCCTTTGGCTCGTTACTGCCTTTTGTCAAATAATCTTGATAATGCTGTATAATAAATATTTTCTATTTATTAAACGAGTATGTTCCCTCTCTCTAGTTTGTAAGCATGACAATGACAGAAATCGACTGGTATAAAAAATAATTTCAATGGTTTGATTTTGCTCAGAACACGTCTTTTAGGTGAAAGCTGGAGATCACCACACAAACTCTACAGACCAGGTAGGTGACAAAGTAGAGCATAATTTGATTATGAGGAGGGATGTATCAGTTTAAAGTGAATTCCAGAATTTAAATTTTCAGTAGTGTGGCAGACATTGTCAACTAGCTTTTTTGATAGAATATGTGAGGTTGACAAACTCCTGCATCACCAGCAAAGCTTTAGAGACAGAGGCATCCGAAAGCCCCATCATTGTTTCATTTGTGCCCCCCACAGCCTTTTTCCCCTCGGCTCACACTGTAGGGGCACCTGGTTTCTCACCTTGTTGATATCCTTTCCAGAATTTAAATTTTCAGTAGTGTGGCAGACATTGTCAACTAGCTTTTTTGATAGAATATGTGAGGTTGACAAACTCCTGCATCACCAGCAAAGCTTTAGAGACAGAGGCATCCGAAAGCCCCATCATTGTTTCATTTGTGCCCCCCACAGCCTTTTTCCCCTCGGCTCACACTGTAGGGGCACCTGGTTTCTCACCTTGTTGATATCCTCCTGCGCATCCCAACTTCTATTCCCCTGCATTTCAATAGAGACTTCACTGGTCCTCAAAACAACGGAGCCTCTTTTATTCACATCTCTGAATGAGACACCTGCAAAGTAAAGCATCTACCAAGTGTCATTTGAAGAGAAAACTTGGTGATGATACCAGGGCCACATCCATGAGATCGTGGTGCATTTAGATGGAAAGAGCAGCCTCTATCCAAAAAGGCTGATGTTGAAGAAACTACCAGAATCAGGAGCTGAGATATTGGCGTTATCTGCATTGTGCCCAGAAAATAGAATGAAAAGTTATGAAATGGGGGCTTGGTGACTGATGAGGAAAACCCATAGGAGAGAGAAGGAGAACCAAAGAATGGGGAAGAAAAGGAGAAAATGGTAACATTTCAGATGTTTAGTCTACAGAAGCAGCCATATATCATCGTGAGTCATTAAGGCCTCTGCTTGGAGAGTCCAGAAGCTTCATCAAAATGGAGACATTTGGAGATGGTGAAATTGGAATCCAGATACTGCAAACGTTGTATGAGGAACTACCCCAACAATGTCTATCCAAGAAGCCACCAAAGAGAAGAGAAGCAACATATTTTTAAACCTATTCTGGGCCAGAAATGTCACAGTGGCCCCCACTCTTCCCACCTCCACCCCTCGAGATCCCAGTTCTCTGACTGACGATGGAACCCCCCGCCCCTGCAGTGGAAGCATGGAGTCTCAGCCGCTAGAAGGCCAGAGAAGTCCCGGCAGCTCCTTTGCATTCATTCTCAGTTAATCTTCCCAGTACTACAGCCATAAAGACTATTGTAAAGAACTAAAATAATTTGCACTTGCCCCAAATCTCCTAGATAGTAAGTGGCTCAGCAGGGATTGACCCCCATACTAAGCCTGTGAAAATTTGTGCTCTTCTCCAGAACCCAGGATAATACATAGGAGTCACTGCCAATTCAGACTACTCTCACTTCCCTGGTGGCTCAGATGGTAAAGCATCTGTCTACAGTGTGGGAGCCCCGGGTTCGATCCCTGGGTCAGGAAGTTCTCTGGAGAAGGAAAAGGCAACCCACTCCAGTACTCTTGCCTAGAAAATCCCGTGGACGGAGGAGCCTGGTGTTGTTCCCTGAAGAAGGAAAAGGCGACCCACTCCAGTACTCTTGCCTAGAAAATCCCATGGACGGAGGAGCCTGGTGTCCATGGAGTCACAATGAGTCGGACACGACTGAGCAACTTCACTTCACTTCCCCTTCATATTCCCATATTTTATCCACATCCCAGATTACATTATAACTTACATGGCTCTTTCCCTGAAGAGACAGTTCTTTTTTGTGTTCTAATACCTGATTTCTGAGCCTTCAAGGCAAAGCAGACACTCAATAAGTATTTGCTTAGAATGTAAATAAGTATTTACTATATAACACTGTATAGTTTTCCCAGCCCAGTTCTCTGAAAATTTGTTCCAAGATCCTTATGGGGTCCAGAGCTCTGTATTTCTACCTACTGATCCTAAATCTGCCAACTGGAATAGCACTTGTTTTCATCATGAAAAACAAGCTCTTCTTTTGGCGTCAGAGAGAGCAGTCCCACTGGGCAGCAGGTCTGCTCTGCCTGCAGAAGAGGGTGGCAATACTCAGTGTTCCCTGAGCCCAGCCAGAGGTCTGGCAAGGCAGTGCTAGGTGTGGGAAACAGCGTCCTCTTCAGGAGGACTGCAGATAAGACACAGACTGCTGGAGAAGGAACCAGTTAGAGGACAAATAAGTCATCTATGGGAATGCATGCACTGGGGAGTCCTTCCTTACAGAAGCACATCCCTTTAGACAGAGTGAAAGGCTAATTGTATCACCAAGCCTTGGGAAAAAGGAAGACTGAACTTCGAGAATTCAAGAAGTGATGCTATTAAACTGGAAACTGGCTTGATTTTCTCAGGGTAGCTGGAGAAGCAGTTGCTGCTGCTGCTGCTGCTGCTGCTAAGTCACTTCAGTCGTGTCTGACTGTGTGCGACCCCATAGACAGCAGCCCACCAGGCTCCCCCATCCCTGGGTTTCTCCAGGCAAGAACACTGGAGTGGGTTGCCATTTCCTTATCCAATGCATAAAAGTGAAGTCGCTCAGTTGTGTCTGACTCCTAGCGACCCCATGGACTGCAGCCTACCAGGCTCCTCCATCCATGGGATTTTCCAGGCAAGAGTACTGGAGTGGGGTGCCATTGCCTTCTGTGAAGAGGCAATGCTTACAGCTTAATAAACAAGGAGGAAAAGCTTATGAATGAAGATTATAAAAACTGAAAAGGAAAATCGTCACAGAATTAAAGAGTTGGAAGTAAATTTAGAAATCATTGAAACTCTTACCTCGTGAAGATCTGTCTTATTCCCCCGTGTCTTGTTCTTCCCATGTCAGGCTGGGGCCAGGTGAGAAGCCACCGTTGACTAGGGTTGGACAGGGAGGGGATGGCTGGTATAAGGCTTATGGCCAGCAGTTGTGCAGAGAGAGCAGATGGTCCTGGATCCTGGAAACGCAGGTCTGAAACTACGTTGTTAATACCCAAAGCTGGTCAGAGAACAGATCTGTGTAAATCCAGAAGGTCTCTGGGGAACCAGGAAAACTAAGAGATAGCACCAGCAAGATATGCAACAGGATGGCAGCCTGATGGAACTGCAGAGACAAAATGCTGGTAACAGAAATAAGCTTTTGATAAGAATCACAGAGGCTTATATATCCGTGACCTGGTTTAGGGGATGGAATGGATTTAGGGGACTTTTGCCCTCTGCCTAGGTATTTCCAGGGACTGAGATCTTGCATTAGATAAGGAAAGGCTCTAATTGTTAGAAAAACCTTCCTTTTCCAGAGCAAAATTTGCTTCTTTTCTCTAACTTTTGTCCTGAATATTCGTGGAAGGACTGATACTGAAGCTGAAGCTCCAATACTTTGGCTGCCTGATGCCAAGAGCCGACTCACTGGAAAAGACCCTGATGCTGGGGAAGATTGAGGGCAGGCAGAGGAGACGTGACAGCGCATGAGATGGTTGCATGCCATCACCGGATTAATAGACATGAGTTTGAGCAAACTCCAGGAAATAGAACAGGGAAGCCTGGCGCGCTGCAGTCCATGGGGTCACAAAGATTAAGATACGACTTAGCAACTGAACAACTTTTGTCCAGTTCAAATTTTGCCTTCTGAAAAGAAGACTGAATACATTTAGTCCACTGGGCACAGGGCTTCCCTTCAGCCACTTGAAAACAGCAATTATGNGCTGCAGTCCATGGGGTCACAAAGATTAAGATACGACTTAGCAACTGAACAACTTTTGTCCAGTTCAAATTTTGCCTTCTGAAAAGAAGACTGAATACATTTAGTCCACTGGGCACAGGGCTTCCCTTCAGCCACTTGAAAACAGCAATTATGCGTTATTTAGTGGTTTATTCTCCAAGCCAACTGCTTTCCTTCTTTCACTGTTAGCTTTGTTCTTAGGTTCCTAAACTGTTAATCAGGCTATGGTTATATCCCAATTTTGGAATATCCTTTTATCCATTCTGCATGCAGAACTAGGCATAATACTGAACAGACACATGTGAAACTGTGCAACTCAGATTAGGACTTGAATCCACCATCTTTTAACTGAGATCACACACCAGGTCTCAGGATTTATGGTCAGCTTTGGAACTGTCATGACACCTGTGCGTGTGTCATTTTAACTTGCTGATGTGTTGCAGTGAGCATTTACTGAGGCTCACGGTCTAATAGAAGTTGACTTGTCATCCATCATCCTGGATCTATTTGGTTCTAACCAGTTTTTCGTATCCTTAGGGTTGTGCTCTGCCCTCTTCTCTCCTATTTCATCCTGACTCTTTTAACTATTTATCTAGTGTTACTGCCTCAGTTCAGTTCAGTCACTTAGTCGTGTCTGACTCTTTGCAACCCTATGGACTGCAGCACGCCAGGCCTCCTTGTCCATCACCAACTCCCAGAGTTTACTCAAACTAGTGTCCACTGAGTCGGTGATGCTATCCATCCATCTCACTCTCTGTTGTCCCCTTCTCCTCCTGCCTTCAATCTTTCCCAGCATCAGGGTCTTTTCAGAGAAGGAAATGGCAACCCACTCCAGTATTCTTACCTGGAGAATCTCAGGGACAGAGGAGCCTGGTGGGTTGCAGTCTATGGGGTTGCACAGAGTCAGACATGACTGAAGTGACTTAGCAGCAGCAGCTGCTGCAGGGTCTTTTCAAATGAGTCAGCTCTTCACATGAGGTGGCCAAAGTTTTGGAGTTTTAGCTTCAGCATCAGTCCTTCCAGTGAACACTCAGGACTGATCTTCTTTAGGATGGACTGGTTGGATCTCCTTGCAGTCCAAGGGACTTTCAAAAGTCTTCTCCAACACCACAATTCAAAAGCATCAGTTGTTCAGCACTCAGCTTTCTTTAGGTCCAACTCTCACAGCCATATATGAATGCTGGAAAAACCATAGCCTTGACTAGATGGACCTCTGTTGACAAAGTAATGTCTCTGCTTTTTAATATGCTTTCTAGGTTGGTCATAACTTTCTTCCAAGGAGTAAGCATCTTTTAATTTCTTGGCTGCAGTCACCATCTGCAGTGATTTTGGAGCCCCCCAAAATAAAATCTGCCACTGTTTCCCCATCTATTTGCCATGAAGTGATGGGATCAGATGCCATGATTTTAGTTTTCTGAATGTTGAGCTTTAAGCCAACTTTTTCACTCTCTTTCACTTTCATCAAGAGGCCCTTTAGTTCTTTTTCACTTTCTGTTACAAGGGTGGTGTCATCTGCATATCTGGGGTTATTGATATTTCTCCCAGGAGTCTTGATTCCAGCTTGTGCTTCACCCAGTCTGGCATTTCTCATGATGTACTCTGCATATATGAACTGTGGTGTTGGAGAAGACTCTTGAGAGTCCCTTGGACTGCAAGGAGATCCAACCAGTCCATTCTGAAAGAGATCAACCCTGGGATTTCTTTGGAAGGAATGATGCTAAAGCTGAAACTCCAGTACTTTGGCCA
>SJYX01019907.1:378814-396048 GCA_006410675.1 Oreotragus oreotragus
TGATGCTGGGAGGGATTGGGGGCAGGAGAAGAAGGGGATGGCCGAGGATGAGTTGGCTGCATGGCATCACGGACTCGATGAACGTGAGTCTGAGTGAACTCCGGGAGTTGGTGATAGGCAGGGAGGCCTGGCGTGCTGCGATTCACGGGGTCGCAAAGAGTCGGACATGACTGAGTGACTAAACTGAACTGAACTGACTCTGCATATAAGTTAAATAAGCAGGGTGACAATATATAGCCTTGACGTACTCCTTTTCCTATTTGGAATCAGTCTGTTGGTCCATGCCAGTTCTAACTGTTGCTTTCTGACCTGCATACAGATTTCTCAAGAGGCAGGTCAGGTGGTCTGGTATTCCCATCTCTTTCAGAATTTTCCAGAATTTGTTATGATCCACATAGTCAAAGGCTTTGGAATAGTCAATAAAGCAGAAATAGATGTTTTTCTGGAACTCTCCTGCTTTTTTGATGCCTAATGTTATGGTAATTTGGTGGCAGTCTTGCCACCTTTTGGGCTCAGACTTAGCCCCGAGCCAGCCATACCCCTTACGCCATTTTCATATAAACTGCAGGAAATAGATATGAATGAGGACGTTTTAGCAGGTTGGATTTCCCTGGAACAGATCCTGTGAAGAGAATTTGAATAAAGGTGGTATATTGATCCCTGGAAACGCCAGCAGAAGAGTGGGAAAATAAGGCAGCCAATATGGCTTCATGGCCATGCGGTTCACCTCTGTGGACTCGGTCCCACTGAAACTCTGGGAGACAGTAGTGGACATGGGATTCATCCTTGTCTCTGCTCTCCAAAGTGCAAAGGAGCTGGGAGCACTGAATCACGGATTCCTGTCATGGTTAAGGACCACTAGGGAGGGAGGTGCATGTTGGTTCCAATTGCTTCCAGTGTGTCTCTGAGGCAGATTCCTGTCTCCAGAGAAAGGCTTCAGGCAAAGATGCTGCAGATGTTGGCAGCTGGAAATCTAAGAGTTGGCCTGTGGGGGAAGGTGAGTGTCAAGACTGAGCAGGGCACCAACAATACTTGCTATAGATATGATATGGAGATAAATAGATAGACAGGTAGATAGCAACAACATACATGCTCATAGATACAGACTCTGGTACAGATAAGAATAAAATACAAGATCTGTGGAAGGCAAGGCAAAGGTGTATTGAAGGACTTGAAGTAAGAAAAAATGCTTCTAAGAAACGAATCGTCAGTCTATGTTCGATGCAGGATGCAGGATGTTTGGGGCTGGTGCATGGGGATGATCCGGAGGGATGATATGGGGTGGGAGGTGGGAGGGGGGTTCATGTTTGGGAGTTCATGCACACCCGTGGCGGATTCATGTCAATGTATGCCAAATCCAATACAGTACTGTAAAGTAAAATAAAGTAAAAAAAGAAAAAATGCTTCTAAAAAAACTAAAAGGTGTATTGAAGGAATTGAAGTAAGAAAAAATCCTTCTAAAAAAGCTAAAAGGTGCATTGAAGGACTTGGAGTAAGAATAAATCCTTTGAAAAAAGCCATTTAAAGAAACTACTATTTCTCTGGGACTTTCCTGGTGGCCCAGGGGTTAAGAATCCACCTGCCAATGCAGGGATCGAAAGCACCTACAGGAAGATCCCACATGCTGTGGAGCAACTGAGCCCATGGACTACAGCTACTGAGCCTGGGCTCTAGAGCACGTGAGTCGCAGCTGCTGAGCTCGGGTGCCCTAGAGCCTGCGCTCTGCCACAGGCAAAGGCAGTAAGAAGCCCGTGAACCTCAACGAGGGAGTAACCCCGACTCGCTGGAACTAGAGAAAAGCCCGCACACAGCAACAAAGACCCAGCACTGTCAAAAAGAAATAATTTTTTTCTAAAAAGACCACTGCTCCTTTATAGCACAGGAAAGTCACAAAACAAAATTTAAGTGCAGCTGTCTTTTAAATAAACTTTTTGTATTTTTAGTCGCTAAATCATGTTGGACTTTTTGTGACCCCATGGACTGTAACCCGCCAGGTTCCTCTGTCCATGGACTTACTTGGTAAGAATACTGGAGTGGGTTGCCATTTCCTTCTCCAAAGTTTTCATTAGCTTCTGGATTATTTCTTTGCAACATTTTCTTAAACTGTCATTTTTTTCATTAAAAAATAAATTACATTGTAGAAACTTAGAGAATTAAAGAAAGAAAAAAACGATCTATAGTCACTGCATCCAAATACTAACATTACAGACATTTTGATTTTTCCTTCCAAGAATATTTATGAAAGTAAGTATGGTTTTAACAGTTAGGATCATCTTTGATTTATATTTTTTCTCTATTTTTTTTTCATTTAACAATATGACGTGAAAAAGGGTTTCCACTTGATCAGAGCTAAGGAATCACCTGCTTGTAGAGTTAGGCACAGAGAAGGCGATGGCACCCCACTCCAGTACTCTTGCCTGGCAAACCCCATGGACAGAAGAGCCTGGTGGGCTGCAGCCCATGGGGTCGCTAGGAGTCAGACACGACTGAGCAACTTCACTTTCACTTTTCTCTTTCATGCATTGGAGAAGGAAATGGCAACCCACTTCAGTGTTCTTGCCTGGAGAATCCCAGGGATGGGGGAGCCTGGTGGGCTGCCGTCTCTGGGGTCGCACAGAATCAGACACAACTGAAGCAATTTAGCAGCAGCAGTAGCAGAGTTAGGCAAAGTTCCCAACCTCCCTGGGCCTGAATCCAAGAACACTTTGAGAGAGTTGGTTCCCAACTGAGGTGCAAATATATAGCAAATTACAACATATAGCAGCATAGCTGATAGGGCAGGTTATAGAGATGAGCAATAGATGACTTGAAAGAGAAAAACAAAGTCATGAAAAAGGAGAATCAAATCTGGGCAAGAAAAAGCAATAAGGCTGGATTAGACAGGGACAGTGATGAAGCCCATCAGAACCTATCGCTTGGCAATGGACAGAGCCCTGTGGCCCAATGGCAAGAATGGATCTCTATGGTCTCACAAGTCATCTTGCCCCTGCATCCAACCCCCACATATAAAATGTAGACTCAGCCACAAGAAGGGGCAGGGATCTCCTGGTAGGCCAACAGGAAAGATAAGTGATGGAGATCCTGAGGTGCAGAGCGCCTATTTGGGGACAGTCGAGCAGAGAGCTGGCCAGCCTACAGCAGCTTGGTGAAATGGTACAGGGGGCATCAATAATAGATCAGAGCAGGTGGTACTGAGCTGTTAGCAACAACAAGGGAGGGAGCCTCATAGGCTGTCAGAGGTCAAGGGTGGAGCAGGGTCAGTATGTGTGTGGGCAGTCCAACCCAGGAAAAGATGTGGATAGATGGCTGTGAAACGAAGCAGGGATCAGCAATAGGGACAAGTAAGGTAACTGCAGGCAGCAGCCAAAGCAGATCACAAAGCAGCAGCTGAAGGCAGAGGTGCAGGCAGGGTGCAAATTACATCAAAGGCAGGGCTCTCCCCCTTCAACAACTCAACCGAATTTGGAAATGCCATGATATTTGCCACAGAGCAGGCAGGGAGTTAGGGTAAATCATTAAAGTGACCTACTTCGTATTTGCAAGCTAATGCGTTAAGAACATTTCTTACATACATGAACAAAGATACTCCATAATCTTTATTATATGCATACTTTGCAATTTATTTAACCATTCCCCTGCCAGTAGATACTTAGATTGTTTATAACTTCTTGAACCTTACAAATAATATGAGGAATTATTTCACACCAAAAACTTTTTTCTATATACAATATTTCTTTAGGTTTGTTTCCAAGATTATGTTATCAGTTATTTGATTATAGGGCTACCCTGGTGGCTCAGACAGTAAATAATCCACCTAAAACACAGGAGACCTGGGTTTGATCTCAGGGTTGGGAAGATCCCTTGGAGAAGCAAGTGCCAACCCACTCCAGTATTCTTGCCTGGAGAATCCCCATGGACAGAGGAGCCTGGTGGGCTACAGTCCATGGGGTTNCTACCCTGGTGGCTCAGACAGTAAATAATCCACCTAAAACACAGGAGACCTGGGTTTGATCTCAGGGTTGGGAAGATCCCTTGGAGAAGCAAGTGCCAACCCACTCCAGTATTCTTGCCTGGAGAATCCCCATGGACAGAGGAGCCTGGTGGGCTACAGTCCATGGGGTTGCAAAAAGTTGGACACGACTGAGCAACTAAGCACAGCACATTTGATAATTTATTCCCTCCCAAACAATGTTTATTTTGCGTCACACTTAACTTTGTAACACTCTTTGAGTTAGAATGTATTCTCATTTGATAAATGAGAAAACTGAGGCTCAAAAAAGATGAAGTAACTTCCTTAAGATCTCAAAGCTGACAGGATATCCATAGAGATGACAGTACATGTCCTGGGTCCCAAATCACATGCTCTGAACCACCATACTATGCTGGATACTGCATTGAAAATACTATCCTGGAATTAGTTTTGAGAGTTCTTAAAACAAGTAAACACATTTAGTTTGAATAGCAAAATGATGGAAAATTTATACAGCCTGCTCTAGAATCACTGGTTGGAGAAGGCAATGGCAATCAACTCCAGTACTGTTGCCTGGAAACTCCCATGGGAGGAGCCTGGGAGGCTGCAGTCCATGGGGTCACTTAGAGTCAGACACAAGAGGCTTCACTTTCACTTTTCACCTTCATGCACTGGAGAAGGAAATGGCAACCCACTCTAGTGTTCTTGCCTGGAGAATCCCAGAGACGAGGTAGCCTGGCGGGCTGCCGTCTATGGGGTTGCACAGAGTAGGATACGACTGAAGTGACTTAGCAGCAGCAGCAGCAGAATCACCGGTTGGGAACTGGATGTAAATCATCTCCCAGAGGGCTTCGGATTCCATGGGGTTGGGGAAGTTTGCTCAACTCCACAAGCAGAATCACCACATATTGACTCACAATGGAAAGCTACCAATAAAACAAACAAACAAACTCAAAATCATTGTCTAATTATAATCATTTATAAAAATATTAGGAAATACTTGAAGTAAAAATATATTATAGCAAAAAGTTTATTATTATAATAATTATCATATTCTATGGTTCTGCAATTTAACAAATGATATACCATTCTAAATTAAATATACTGGGAATTTTTTTAAAGAGTTACTCTGTTTTTCAAATAGGCAATTATTATTTCCAAAATGTTTACTAAAAGAATTTAGAATAAAAAAATATATTAGGGAGGGAATGAAGCCTCTTCTCAAAAGCATGAAAAATTTCATGAGTAGATAAAAAAGTAATTCATTATTTCTAATAAGTTCCACTCAACAAGATTGAGGTCAATGTTGTTCAGTTCAGTTCAGTTCAGTTCAGTCGCTCAGTCATGTCCAACTCTTTTCGACCCCATGAATCACAGCACACCAGGCGTCACTGTCCATCACCAACTCCCAGAGTTTACCTAAACTCATGTCCATTGAGTCGATGATGCCATCTAACCATCTCATCCTCTGTCGTCCACTTCTCCTCCTGCCTTCAATCTTTCTCAACATCAGGGTCTTTTCAAATGAGTCAGCTCTTCCCACAGGTGGCCAAAATCTTGGAGTTTCAACCTCAACATCAATCCTTCCAATGAACACCCAGGACTGATTTCCTTTAGAAGGGACTTGTTGGATCTCATTGCAGTCCAAGGGACTTCTCCAACACCACAGCTCAAAAGCATCAATTCTTCGGCACTCAGCTTTCTTTATAGTCCAACTCTCACATCCATACATGACTACTGGTAAAACCATAGCCTTGACTAGACGGACCTTTGTTCACAAAGTAATGTCTCTGCTTAGCAGTGGCCACGGGACTGGAAAAGGTCAGTTTTCATTCCAATCCCCAAATAAGGCAATGGCAAAGAATACTCAGTGTTGTTCAGATGTCACTAAAGCTTCAACAAATTAGCTCCTTTAAATAAATTTAGCTCAACAGATGTAACGCATCTAAATGTTTCTTTCACTAAAAGTGATACATCTGGTTCAGGGAAAGATGAAATGTATTGAAAGAACCCCAGATTGGAAATCTTTAGCTACATCAAAAATTAGCTGTTTGCTTGTAGGTAAACAACAGTCAAAAGCCATAATCAGGTATAGGTTTTCACCTTATTTATGTCTGGGCCAGTATCACAGAAGCTTCCAAATTTGGCTCCTTCTTTCAGATTTTCTCTCCTGTGGTGTGTTTATCATTTAAAATTAAACCTATAGATTAAACAATGTCAAAGATATAATGCTAGGGACATAGGGCTATATAATAAGTCTTTTAAACATTTGCTATTATTTTATATCATTTAAATTCATCATTTTAGAGATTAAAAATGTTGAGGTTGAAAGAAGTGAAGTGATTTACCCACAAGCAAACAGCTAATTTTGGATGTAGCTAAAGATTTCCAATCTGGGGTTCTTTCAATACATTCCATCTTTCCCTGAACCAGATGTATCACTTTTAGCAAAAGAAACATTTAGATGCTTTACATCTGTTGAGGAAATGGCAGCTAACATTTAATGAATATCAAATACGTGACAGGCACTGCACTGGATGTTTCCCAGGGTTAAACAGTTAAATTCTTAGAACAACCCTATAAGGGTTGGTGTTATTAACTTTGACAAACTGAGTCTTAAAAAGTCTCAGGTATCTTACCTAAGTTTAGAAACCTAGTAAATAGATTTGAATTCTGGAAGTCTGACACTGAGCCTGCTCTTAACAACTCTATTGTCCTGATTTTGCAAGTAGTTGTGATCTGTATTAATCAGGATATGCTATACTGTGCTCCAGTCTCAGAAAAGAAGGGAGGTAGGGAAGAAGGAAGCAGGGAGAGCTGAGGGAGAAAAGAGAGAGGAAAGAAAGATGAGAGAGAGGACTGAAATTCCAGTGCCTCAAGAAAATAGTGCTTATTTCATGTTCACATAAAATTTGCCACCACCACCCCCTCCCCCCACTTCATCCTGGTAGCAACTTGAACTTGGTCTCTAAGTTATTTCAGTAAAGCAAATGCATGAGTTGGAGGTTTGTCCCCTGATCTCTAACTGCAAGGGAGGCTGGAAAATGCAGTCATCCTAATGCCTAAGGCCAATGATGAACAGGTTTCCTCGTCTCTGCCACGGCAATTATTGTCAATCTATAGGTAAGAAAATTGGCACTCAGATATGAGCCTAAAGTCACAGGGCTAATAAGTGTTGATGACTAAGTTCACAGGATCACCAGAATCCAGATCAGCTTACCTACTGATCACTAAACCATGCAGACCCCTAAGTCTCCTGGCCTTTTCCACACTTTGACTGCACACAGAATATTTGCTAGTGTAGATTCTTTAGATTTGTTATCTTTTTTCAGGTTTTCACTACAATATAATCTGCTTTCATGTAGCCACAAGGACTAACACAGGGCAGACATTTTTAGCACAAATTTCCATGACCAATCCTTTCCATTTATCAAAACCCAGTCTGATGGCTGATGGCAAAGAGTGCCACCCATGCTTCAGAAAAGGTTCTGCTACCTCAAGTAGCTTGATGTGACTTAAAGTAACCTTCATCCTTCTGTAACGGGAAACTTAATTCACCATAAGTAGTGATGATCAAGGGGCAGCATTTTTCAGTGGTTGAAAACATTAAACTTCTTTCCTGATAACTTTCAGCTAAATGACTTTTAGCTAAAATTAACTTCTTACTGCCTAACTCGGGGAAGGCAATGGCACCCCACCCCAGTACTCTTGCCTGGAAAATCCAATGGACGGAGTAGCCTGGTGGGCTGCAGTCCATGGGGTCGCTAACAGTCGGACAGACTGAGCGACTTCACTTTCACTTTTCTCTTTCATGCATTGGAGAAGGAAATGGCAACCCACTCCAGTATTCTTGCCTGGAGANACTCTTGCCTGGAAAATCCAATGGACGGAGTAGCCTGGTGGGCTGCAGTCCATGGGGTCGCTAACAGTCGGACAGACTGAGCGACTTCACTTTCACTTTTCTCTTTCATGCATTGGAGAAGGAAATGGCAACCCACTCCAGTATTCTTGCCTGGAGAATCTCAGGGATGGGGGAGCCTGGTGGGCTGCCGTCTATGGGGTCACACAGAGTCGGACACGACTGAAGTGACTTAGCAGCTTAGCAGCAACTTGTTAGTGTCAAGGCTTCCTTGATGGCTCAGTGGTAAAGAATCTGCCTGTAATGCAGGAGGTGCAGCAGACACTGTGTTCAATCCACTGGTTGGGAAGATCCCCTGGAGGAGGAAATGGCAATTCATTCCAACATTCTTGCCTGGGAAACCTCTGTGGACAGAGGAGCTTGGAGGGTTACAGTCCAAAGGGTCACAAAGATTTGGACATGACTTGTTAAATAACTAGTTAAAACATCCTGAGATAAGAAGATATAAAATTCATACATCTACAAAATTATTGTAGAACCCTAGTGATAGGATGAAATACTTTTGCCTACCAGGGTCTACTGTCCATGGGATTCCAAAGAGTTGGACCTGACCATGACGGAGCGCAACTCGGCTTGATAGCTAATGGACGATGTTGTGTTAGTTTCTCCTTTACAATGTAGTGAATTAACTACTTTGTTGTTGTTCAGTCATGTCCGGCTCTTTGCAAATCCCATGGACTGCAGCATGCCAGGTTCCTCTGTCCTCTATCTCACGCAGTTTGCTCAAATTCATGTTCATTGAGTCGGTGATGCTATCTAACCATCATATATTCCCTCCCTCTTGGACTTGCCTCCTACCTTCCCATCCCATTCAACTAGATCACCAGAGAGCATCAAGCTGAGATGAACTGGAGATTAGGTTTGACACATATACACTACTACCTGTAAAATGGTTAGCTAGTGGGAACCTGCAAAGTAGCACAGAGAGCTTAACTCATTACTTTGTTGCAATGACTCTCTAAGTTTGACTCTACAGATCTTAAATCTGAAAGTCCAGAGATTTTATTCAATAAATACTATCCACTTTCACATTCACACTCCACCTTCCAGTGGTCATGTATGGATGTGAGAGTTGGACTATGAAGAAAGCTGAGAGCTGAAGAATTGATGCTTTCGAACTGTGATGTTGGAGGAGACTCTTGAGAGTCCCTTGGACTGTAAGGAGATCCAAACAGCCCATCCTAAAAGAGATCAGTCCTGGGTGTTCATTGGAAGAACCGATGCTAAAGCTGAAACTCCAATACTTTGGCCACTTCATGTGAAGTTCTACAGGGTAATGATATACCTTTACAATTTTGTAATTTTCCCCCTTGTTTTTGTTATTGCATCATTTCATTTTTATCTTTGGTAATGTTAATAAACACTTTTTAACATGGAAAAAAATTCATTGGAAGAACCGATGCTAAAGCTGAAACTCCAATACTTTGGCCACTTCATGTGAAGTTCTACAGGGTAATGATATACCTTTACAATTTTGTAATTTTCCCCCTTGTTTTTGTTATTGCATCATTTCATTTTTATCTTTGGTAATGTTAATAAACACTTTTTAACATGGAAAAAAAAAAGAGTTGACTCATTGGAAAAGACCCTGATGCTGGGAAGGATTGGGGGCAGGAGGAGAAGGGGACAACAGAGGATGAAATGGCTGGATGGCATCACTGATTCGATGGATGGGAGTTTGAGTGAACTCTGGGAGTTGGTGATGGACAGGGAGGCCTGGCGTGCTGCGATTCATGGGGTCGTGAAGAGTCAGACACGACTGAGTGACTGAACTGAAAGCGAAAATATGCACTCATGAAAGATTTAGTTTTCTCTGACTGTAGTCTCTCCTGTTTACCAGTTCTGTTGGCATAAGCAGATAAAATTGAATGAGATCTCATTTTTTCTGGTGCCCATGTATGAAAAATTATGATATTGCAGGTCATTATGTATACTGTATAAAGCAACTTCACTTCAAATAAATAATATCTATATTCTTCTTCCTTACAACCAACATGAATGGGTTTTGAATTTAATTCTAAAAATGTTTATCAAAAGCTTAATAAGAAACATTATCTCTGTATACTTATAAATTTTTTTAAATCCATTATTTTCAAGCTGATTCTCTTTAAACTGCTGTCTAGAAACAGCCTTAAATCTCTATTGAATATTTTTTAAGAACTTTACCTCCATAGCCAAAGTGAAAGAAAGGAGAGGAAAATCTTTCCACATTTTGGAAATCACTGGATCCTTCAAGACACCAGGAATTAAACCTAAAATATGGGTGAATTTAATCCTTTAGCAAATATCGTTGTTCTTTATATTAAAAGTAAAATTAGAAAAGTTATTTATGAGTATTACACTGCCCAGTTTGACCATATTGGTGCTCAGAAAGTTGTTACAATTTATTTCAAAGATTTGAAATAAAATGTCAATAGCTTCATTGTGTCACCTGGCCAAAGACAGAATGGAGATTCTTTTCTTTCTTGAGTCCTTTATGGTTAAATGAGAATCCCAGTAGTTTACATGTTTCGTAGCTTGTTGTTGAGAATCAGGGATTAGGACGGGAAGTTCACAATTTGATGGCTGTCAACTGTGTTTCTTCCAGTGGAAGCCAACCTTCATGGTTGGAAACAAAATAGAAAATCAGCATCGCAGGAATCTTTCAAGCCCCCCAGCTTTTAAATAAATCAGGTAACAATAATGAATGTTACTCTAAGGCCTCTAGGTTCTCAAACATGCGATGCACTTTAGCAGTACCCAGGGAGCTTAAAAAATAAAACATTGTTGGGTCTAATGACCTGGTATTTCTATTGTGCAGCAAGTTTCAAGAATCATTGTCTTAAAAAAAAAAAAAAAAAAAGAATCATTGTCTTAAGTGTAGCAAGAATAGACACTGGATTTTAAAAAGGAAAAACAATCCTCAAGAGTTGCATTAATAGAAAAATCTATTTTTAAAATTCATGCTCCTATCTAAATCCCTGGCCTCACTGTGTATAACACACTGACAGTCACCTTTCATGGTCCAGGCAGCCCAGAAAAGCTACAGTAAATGCTGAAGAACAACCTTGGGAGACAAAGAGCTTTCTCCTCCTGTCCTCGTTACTCTTCATCTAGTTCCAGCTGGAAGTAACATCCTCCAATAGGAAAGAGAGGGATTTGGACTGAATACCAAACGAGGAGGGTAGGAATGTGAGAGATAGTATTGGAGGATAAACTCTATGTGCAGCAACCACAAAGTCACCAGCTTTATTCTTTATATTTCCCAGTTCATGCAGACATGGATACTTTGAATCTATGTTCTATCAGACTCCCTATGGTTTTTATATAAATGATTAAGCATATTATATGTGACTCATTAAAGAACTGGTTATAAAGAACTGAAAGCCAGACACTCCACTCTGTGCTTAAGAACTCACTGGCAATTAAAAAATCCAGACAAGTAAAAATGTGTCCAGCAACACAAGAGTAGGAGTGATCGGTTCTGGTGGTGTTCAGAGCCTTCCTTCTGCTCAGCAGCCACGATCATTGCTGCCTGGGTCTGCTGCATGGTCACGCACCTGGCTGTCAGAGGGAAGAGAGTGGTTCAGGCACCACAGTCAGTCCATAATCAGACCATAAAATCAGTCAATAAATAACAAATGCTGAATTTCAAAGGAAGATTGTCATCAACAGTTTCTTCTTTTTCTAAAACCATTAGTAGTAGAAAAACAGAGGAGATTGTCAACTTAGGTGGGATTTAATGCTTCTGACACCTACCTATGAATTGTGAATTTTTCTCACTGTTTTGAAAGAAGAAATATAGCTAGATTCATGGCTCATGGCTGTTTTTGGTTGTGTATTTGTGTGTGTGTGTGTGCATGTGGTTTATGTGTGGGTGTGTAACATAAGATCTGTCGTAGGTACTCTTGTGACTACAAAGATGAAAAAGATGGAAGCCTGCAGCACCAGGAACTATAACAGACATGCCACATAAATGATATCACCAATTTATTATTACTTACTGTTTTGTTATTTATTATCTCATTTGATTAATCCTTCACAACAACCTTATGAGTTTTGGTGTTACTTTTTCTTGGATTGGTAGCCAGTTCTCTTTTATATACCAGAATTACCTAACCCTCAAGTGTGTGTATAAAAGCAGAATATCCAGAGTATTTTATGGTCAAATAATTTTGGAAACCCTTAGTTAAATAAAGATGCTTCTCTACTATGGAACATCTTAGAGCTTTTAAATCCAATATTCACTGGAACTCTCTGAGAGTGATAAGCATATTATGTGAACTCAACCAGTTTGACCATAGAAAGCATTGTTAAGATGACTTCTCTTGGCAACACTATCTAGGGAGAAACCTTCTGTGTGAGTACAGCCTTCTATTATTTGCTCTCAGAAGCCATAGGCTCCAAAGAGCATTGAATAAAGGCACAAATACTCATCTTAAAGGCTGGATGTAGTCAGTGCTCTCAGACAGGAAGAGATAGAAGCCAGGGCAGTTCAGGGTAAAAAGGAAAATACCTCCAGCTGTTAGAACAGACTGCTCAGGAAATGTGACATTTGGACTTTATCAACAGTGGTATCAGTTTCCTCCCAGGATCCCACTCTCAAAACCCAGTGATCAGCAGCTGCTGCTGCTAAGTGGCTTCAGTCATGTCCGACTCTGTGCGACCCCACAGACGGCAGCCTATTGGGCTCCGCCATCCCTGGAGTGGGTTGCCATTTCCTTCTCCAACGCATGAAAGTGAAAAGTGAAAGTGAAGTTGCTCAGTCGTGTCTGACTCAGCAACTCCATGGACTGCAGCCTACCAGGCTCCTCCGTCCATGGGAGTTTCCAGGCAACAGAACTGGAGTGGGATGCCATTGCCTTCTCTGAGTGATCAGCAGAGTTAGCTGCAATTTGGAATCACCTGGAGGCTTTAACAAACGCTAATCTCTGGGTCCGACTCCCAGAGAGTCTGATTTATCTGGTTTGGGGGTATAGGCCAGACATCAGGATTTTTAAAACTGACCAAGTAATATAATGAACAGTCAAAGTTGAGACTCTGGAGAAGTCTGTGACTTGCCTTATCCAGAATAAAAACAATGCTTTCTCTGCAAAAATTCTCATGGTGACGTCCCTCAGCTGTTCCCACAGTCAAAAGCCACCTTTTTTTATGCCTGGGCCAGTATCACAGAAGTTTCCAGATTTACCTCCTTCTTTCAGATTTTCTCTCCTGTGGTGTGTTTATCATTTAAAACTAAACCTATAGAAGCTTTACAGGATCGGGATAATAGAGCTGTTAAGAGCAGGCTCAGTGTCAGACTGCCAGAATTCAAATCTATTTACCAGGTTTCTAAACTTAAGTGAGATAACTGAGATTTTTTAAGACTCAGTTTGTCAAAGTTAATAATACCAACCCTTATAGGGTTGTTCTAAGGATTTTAACTGTTTAACCCTGGGAAACATCCAGTGCAGTACCTGTCACATATTTGATAGTCATTAAATGTTAGCTTGGAGAAGACAATGGCAACCCACTCCAGTACTCTTGCCTGGAAAATCCCATGGACGGAGGAGCCTGGTAGGCTGCAGTCCGTGGGGTCGTGGAGTCGGACACGACTGAGCGACTTCACTTTCACTTTTCACTTTCATGCATTGGAGAAGGAAATGGCAATCCACTCCAGTGTTCTTGCCTGAAGAATCCCAGGGATGGAGCCTGGTGGGCTGCCGTCTATGGGGTCGCACAGAGTCGGACACAACTGAAGCGACTTAGCAGCAAATGTTAGCTGCCATTTCCTCCACCTCCTCCTTCTTCATTATTAGCATCATTTTCATCATTTTGTTACTTTTTGGATTAACTCATGCAACTGTCCAGAAGTTAAAGGAAGCTTGTTAGGACCCTGTTAGGAACTGGAAGCTTTCTAGGGATGCAGAATCCCAGGCTCCACCCCAGATGAGCATTTTCAAGGTGAATTACAGACACATTTAAGTTAGGAGCTGCTTCCATTCTGGTTTGTCAGCTTTGCTCAGATTAAAATCACCTGAAAATAGCTTTAAAAAAATTGATCCCAGACCAATCAAATCAGAATTCTGGTAATGGGACCCAAGCATCAGTATTTTCAGTGCCAGGGCGATTCTAGAGTACAGCTAAAGTTGAGAGATTGTTTTAGGTTTAGAGATTTACCAGTAACCTCAAGCTTCTCATTCTAGGTCAGCCTCACTCCTTCTATCTCTCCTACTCTCTTCTGTATCTCTCTCTTTCTTTCTCCCTCTCTTTTCTTGTTGGGCTCCCCTGGTGGCTCAGATGATAAAGAATCTGCCTGTAATGCAGGAGACATAGGTTCTATCCCTAAGGGAAGATCCCCTGGAGGAGGAAATGGCAACCCACTCCAGTATTTGCATTTTCAAGGTGAATTACAGACACATTTAAGTTAGGAGCTGCTTCCATTCTGGTTTGTCAGCTTTGCTCAGATTAAAATCACCTGAAAATAGCTTTAAAAAAATTGATCCCAGACCAATCAAATCAGAATTCTGGTAATGGGACCCAAGCATCAGTATTTTCAGTGCCAGGGCGATTCTAGAGTACAGCTAAAGTTGAGAGATTGTTTTAGGTTTAGAGATTTACCAGTAACCTCAAGCTTCTCATTCTAGGTCAGCCTCACTTCTTCTCTCTCTCCTACTCTCTTCTGTATCTCTCTCTTTCTTTCTCCCTCTCTTTTCTTGTTGGGCTTCCCTGGTGGCTCAGATGATAAAGAATCTGCCTGTAATGCAGGAGACATAGGTTCTATCCCTAAGGGAAGATCCCCTAGAGGAGGAAATGGCAACCCACTCCAGTATTATTGCCTGAAAAATTCTATGGACAGAGGAGCCTGGTGGGTTGCAGCCCATAGGACCGCAAAGAGTCAGACACAGCTGAGCAGCTCTCGTCTTCACTCTCTCTTCTTACTGCAGCCAGATTCTATTTTCTTTTCCAAATTTTTTTGCTTCTTTTTCCCTCAAACTTGCTTATGTTCAGATTCTGAACTCTAACTTGAGCATTGATTACTCCTTCATTTGAAAGAGGGTAAACTGGTATTCCAAACTCAACCTTTTGTCGCTTCCTAGATAAGCCCCACCCCTGTGATTGTCTTAATTCTGCATATAGCCTCATCTACAGCACCTTCATTTTATATCCTTTACCTTCAGATCTGCTAAAGGGAAAGGTCTATACCTATTTTAATTCTTATTCTCTTCTTACTGCAGCCAGATTCTATTTTCTTTTCCAAATTTTTTTGCTTCTTTTTCCCTCAAACTTGCTTACGTTCAGATTCTGAACTCTAACTTGAGCATTGATAACTCCTTCATTTGAAAGAGGGTAAACTGGTATTCCAAACTCAACCTTTTGTCACTTCCTAGATAAGCCCCACCCCTGTGATTGTCTTAATTCTGCATATAGCCTCATCTACACCACCTTCGTTTTATATCCTTTACCTTCAGATCTGCTAAAGGGAAAGGTCTATACCTATTGTAATTCTTAGTAGGTGAACATTTCTAGACATAAAAATAAACAATAAAACTTTATTTTAAAAACAGTTAAAAATAAAAATAAAAGCTTGTCTAAAACATTACCAAAAAGATGGATCATGGTACCAAATTTTTATAGCTTTCAGACATTTTTTACATTCACGAGCACATGTGAATCTTACAACAGTCCTTTATTCTAAATTCCATCAAGCACTCATATATAATAGGGAGGAGTTAAATGTCTTGCCCATGTCCTCAGAGCTAGTCAATGGCTAAGCCAGGTCTTAAATACTTACCTTCTGGTATATTTCAGTCTACTTCTATCACACCACACTTCAAGTCAGAAGGTCCAGAATGTGACTGCTCAAATCCAGGGTCAGGCAGTGCCAACTAATGAGAATAAAGCAGGAGCCTGTGAGCTGTGCCTCTCTCTGCCTTTGCCTAATTATCATGGCAGGCCTAGCAAGACATGATTCTCTGGCTTGGAAGTTCTACATTAAACAAGAAGTAGAGATCTGTGTTTTTGAATCTTTCTTCAGGAAATTTTTCCTTTTTCATTAAAAAATTTACTAGTCCCTGATCAGAGTTCCCTCCAAAACCACTGCAATATTTGCTTGGATAATGAGCTTTCACTGTGTCTTTGACCTGAACTTTACCTGTTTCCCACAGGCTCACCAGCCTGCCACCTCTCACTGAAATGTTTCAAGAATAGAATGCAGGGAGGAGAGAAGAGACCTGTGTGCAATAGAAAAACAAAATGAACAAATAATAAATAGGAAAGTGCATCATTTACCTATGAAGACCATTGAATTAAATATTAAAGCACCATTGGAAAAGAAACCACTTCCAATCAAAAAATTATGTTCATGGCATTTTTTATTTCATTCATTATATTNCACTGACAGATGAATTAATAAAGAAACTGTGGTACATATATACAATGGAATATTACCCAACCAAAAAAGGAATGCATTTGAGTCAGTTCTAATGAGGTAGATAAACCGAGAGCCTGTTATACAGAGTGGACTAAGTCAGAAGGAGAAAAATATCGTATATTAATGCATATATATATAATCTAGCAAGACAGTACTTGATAGCTTACAGTGAATGATGATGGATTTGTCAGATCCGTGATCTCCAAAGAAGACTTAGCTTTGGGACCAGGGACCAGGTTTATTCACTCAAAAGCTCTGGTATTGCAGAGTTTTATTAAAATATGAAAAGGGGCAGAAAAAGCTTCTGGCATAGACATCAGAAGGGGGAAAGAGAGTGGCCCCCTCTCTAGTCTTAGCAAGGGAGCTATCTACTTTTTAAATTAGTTATTACAATAAATCAAAAGAATGTCTCAAGGTTGTAAAGATCTTACCAGACCCACTCCCACAATTTACATTTTAAGATAACAGGACTAGACCTTAACAATCAAAGTGTTAGTCGCTCAGTCATGCCCGACTCTTTGCAACCCCATGGACTGCAGCCCACCAGGCTCCTGTGTCCATGAGATTTCCCAGGCAAGGATACTGGAGTGGGTTGCCATTTCCTTCTCCAGGGGATCTTCTCAACCCAGGGATCGAACCCAGGTCTCCTGCTCTGCAGGCAGATTCTTTACCAACTGAGCTACAAGGGAAGCCATAATAATCAAAAGATCTTAACAAACCCAACCCCATAATAAATATTTTCCGATAACAGGATTAGTCCGAATGTTTCCAGGAAGGAGAAACTGTTCTCAGGCAGGATATTATTTTTGTATAATCCTTATTTCAGTTCAGTTCAGTTCAGTTCAGTCACTCAGTCATGTCCAACACTTTGCGACCCCATGAATCACAGCACGCCAGTCCTCCCTGTCCATCACCAACTCCCGGAGTTCACTCAAACTCATGTCCATCGAGTC
>SJYX01019907.1:410479-421074 GCA_006410675.1 Oreotragus oreotragus
TTTTTTTTTTTTTTTTTTTTTTTTTTTTGCAGCTGAAGTAATTGTTTATGTAGAAAATCAAAAGAATTGAGCAGGGAAAAAAATAAAAACTTTCCTGGAACTAATAAGTGATTATAAAAAGTTTACAAGATGCAAGGTTCATACACAGAAGTCAAATGCTTTCCTACATACCAGCAAGGAAAACTGGATTTTCAATTTAATAAAACTGTGTCATTTACATTAGCATCTCAAAAACTGAAACACATAGGTATAACTCTTACAGAAATATATACGAGGCCTATACAAGGATAAATACAAAAATCAGATAACTGAAATTTAAAAATTAGAGAGATATGTCATGATAATGGATAGAAGACTCAATATTGTATGGATGTCTGTTCTCCCAAATTTGATCTTTAAATTCACTGTAATCTAAAAACAACAACAACAACAACAGAAAATTACTTTGTCAGTATAGACAAACTTATTCTAAAGTTTATATGGCGAGGCAAGAGACCCAGAATAGCCAATTCAGTATTGAGAAGAACAACTGAACGACACCGATCCTCCAGCTTCGAGACTCGCTAGGAACCGAGACACCGTCATTGTTATTGTTCAGTCGCTAAGTCATGTCTGGCTCTTTGCAACTCCACAGACTGCAGCACAGCAGGCTGTTCCGCCGTGCACTGTCTCCTGGAGTTTGCTCAAAGTCATGCTCACTGAGTCTGTGATGCTATCGAATCACCTCATCCTCTGCTGCCCGCTTCTCCTTTTGCCTTCAATCTTTCCCACAATCAGGGTCTTTTCCAAGGAAAAGAAGAAATGAAGAGGTGGCCAAAGTATTGGTGTTTCTGCTTCAGCATCAGTCTTTCCAATGAGTATTCAGGGTTGATTTCCTTAAGGATTGATTGGTTTGATCTCCTTGCAGTCCAAAGAACTCTCAAGAGTCTTCTCAAGCACCACAATTCCAATACACTGTGGTATTGGCAAAAGAACAGACCAACAGATCAGTGGAACAGAATAAGAAGGCCCCCAGATGAGCCCATATAAATATAATCAACAGATCATTGACAAAGAAGCAAAATTAACACAAAATAAGTACAATCTTTCCAAAAATGGTGCTAGAACAACTGAACATTCATATGAAAAACAAATAAATCTAAATACAGATGTCATTCTCTTCAAAAAAAAAATTAATGCAAAATGGATCATAGACCTAAATGTGAAATCTGAAACTGTAGAACACCTGGAAGATAATGGAAGAAAATTTAATTGATGTTGGGTATGGCAATGACTTTTTAGATACAACACCAAAGGCATGGTCCATGAAAGAAATAATGAGCTGGACTTCATTAAAACGAAAACTTCTGCTCTGCATAAAACAATGTTAAGAGCATTATAAGACAAAGCACAGACTGGGAGAAAATATTTGCAAAAGCACATCTGAAAAAGAATTGGTATCCAATTCACAAAGAATCCTTAAAACTCAACAATACAAAAATATACAAGCCAATTATAAAATGGGTCAAGGATCTTAACAGACACCTCACCAAAGAAGATATAAAGATGGCAAATAAGCACGTGGAAATATGTTCCACATCACATGTCATCAGAGAAATGTGATTTAAAAAAAAAAAAAAAAAAAATACCATGACAGAGTGGACAAAATCTGAAACCCTAACACTGACAGTTGGTGGTGAGAATGTGGAACAACAAGAATGTCGTCCATTGCTCTCTGTGTGTGTGTGCTCACTTGTGTCCAACTCTTTGCCATCCCATAGACTGCAGTCCTGCAGGCTCCTCTATCCCTGGCATTTTCCAGACAAGAATACTGGAGCAGGTTGCCATTTCCTTCTCCAGGGTAAACCTGCATCTCTTGAGTCTCCTGCACCAGCAGGAGGGTTCTTTTTACCAGCTGAGCCACCAGTGAAGCCTATTGTTTGCTAGCTGAAATGAACAATGGTACAACCACCTTGGAAGACAGTTTGGTGGTTTCTTGCAAAACTAAACATAGACACTCTTACTATAAAATCTAGCAATCATGCTAAATATTTGCCTATGGGAACTGAAGACATGTCCACACAAAAACCTGCATGTGAGTGTTTTAAAGAAGTTCTACTCATAATTTCCAAAATATGGAAGCAACTGATATATCTTCAGTAAGTAGATGGATAAAGAAAATAGTACCTGAAGACAATGAAATATTATTCATGACTGAAAAGAGATGAACTATCAAGCCATATTAAAGACATGGAGGAATCATAAATACATACCATAAGTGAAATAAGCCAATTTGAAAAGGCTACATACTATGTAATTTCAACTACATGGCACTCTTATAAAGACAAAGAATGGTGATAGTAAAAAGATCACTGGTTTCTGGGTTGCAATGGTGGAGTACTGAGGATTTTTCAGTTTAGTCAGTTCAGTCACTCTGTCGTGTCCAACTCTTTGAAACCCCATGGACTCCAACACACCAGAATTCTCTGTCCATCACCAACTCTTGGAGTTTTCTTAAATTCATGTTCATTGAGTTGGTGATGCCATCCAACCATCTCATCCTCTATTATCCCCTTCTCCTCCTGCCTTCAATCTTTCTTAGCATCAGAGTTTTTTCCAGTGAGTCAGTTCTTCTCATCAGGTGGCCAAAGTATTAGAGTTTCAGCTTCAGCATCAGTCCTTTCAATGAATATTCAGGACTGATTTCCTTGAAGACTGACTGGTTTGATCATCTTACTGTCCAAGAGACTGTCAAGAGTCTTCTCCAGCACCACAGTTCAAAAGAATCAATTATTCAGTGCTCAGCCTTCTTTATGGCCCACGCACATCCATGCTCTCACATCCATACATGACTACTGGAAAAACCATAGCTTGGTTTAGAGGGACCTTTGTTGGCAAAGTAATGTTGCTGCATTTTAATAAGCTGCCTAGATTGGTCATAGCTTTTCTTCCAAGGAGTAAGCATCTTTTAATTTCATGGCTGCAGTCACTGTCTACAGTGATTTTGGCGCCCAAGAAAATAAAGTCTGTCACTGCTTCCATTGTTTCCCCATCTATTTGCCAAGAGTGATGAGACCAGATGCCATGATCTTAGTTTCTGAATGTTGAGTTTTATGCCAACTTTTTCACTCTCCACTTGCACTTTCATCAAGAGGCTCTTTAATTCCTTTGTTTTCTGCCATAAGGGTGGTGTCATCTGCATATGTGAGGTTATTGATAGTTCTCCCGGCAATCTTGATTCCAGCTGGTGCTTCATCCAGCACATTTCACATGATGTACTCTGCATGTAAGTTAAATAAGCTAGGATTTTTAGGATAGTGAATATGTTCTGTATCATAATAAAATGATGGATACATGTCATTATACATTTGTCCAAACTCATACAATGTACAACATCAAGAGTGAACACTAAGTAAACTATGAACTTTAAGTCATTATGATGTATTGATGTAGGCTATAACAAGTGTCTGAGTCCAGTGGGGATATTTATAGTGGAGGAGGCTATGAATGTATAGGGGCTGGAAGAATACGGGAAATCTTGTACTTTCATTTCATTTTGCTATGAATGTAAAACTGACCTTAAAAAATAGCAAGAAAACCCCAATAGCCTTAAGAAAAAAACATTGTGTAAGGAGAGATAATGGTAATATGAATATGAAAGTTTAAAAAAATCTGTATTTTTAACAATGTACATTGAAATACCAAAGAAATGACATAATGTTTAGAAAATATATTTTTAAAATAATTTAAAAATTAAATAGAGAAAACATGAGCAAGTATAGAAAATTCAGACAACTATTCTCAGGTGACTCTAGTGGTAAAGAACTTGCCTGCCAATGCAGGAGGGGTAAGAGACATAGGTTCATTCCCTGGGTCAGGAAGATCTCTTGGAGGAGGAAATGGCAATCCACTCCAGTGTTCTTGCCTGGAAAATCCCATGGACAGAGAAGTCTGGCTAGATACAGTCCATAGGGTCGCAGAGTTGGACATGACTGAAATAACTTGTTGACTATGAATGATAAATCACAGATGGTTATTATACCACTCTATACTTCCATGTTGACTCCAGTACTTTGGCCACCTCATGCGAAGAGTTGACTCATTGGAAAAGACTCTGATGCTGGGAGGGATTTTTTGAGGACTGGAGGTACAGATTGTGTTTAATACAAGGATGTGGGAAGTGTGAGTTTAATTTCCTAATTGTAGTCATCTGATCATGTCCTATTTTCTCTTCTTGGACTTAGTTCTGGGTTATATAACCTCACATGTAATTGACACTTTGGGCAACAAAGTTTTTCCTTGCTTCCTCTGTGTGGCTCTCAATGACAAACCCCAGAGGTTATTTAGGAAAACGGGCAGAGCCCTCATGTGTCAAGGAATACCAGGACTGAAAGCACTTGTCTAAAGAGATTACTGTCCCTTCAAACTTGTCTATATCCCAGGCTCCATAGAACAGGATTTACAGGTCACCCACTCATCTCCTGCTTCTGCATGTATACTGCTTCTTTTTAAAAATTTATCCATTTTTAATTGGAGAATAATTGTTTAACAATACTGTGTTGGTTTCTGCTATACATCAACATGAATCAGCCATAGGAATACATATGTCCCCTCCCTCTCAAACCTTCCTCCCACCTCCCACCCCATCCCAACCCTCTAGGTTGTCACAGAGCAACAGGTTGAGCTACCTGCATAATACAGCCATTTCCCACTGGCTATCCATTTTACATATGGTAATGTATATATTTCCATGCTACTCTCTCAATTTCTACCCCCTCCTTTTCCGCTATATCCACACCCCAGCAATACTGATAGCTACTGTCCACTGATATACTGAACATTTGAAAATCTCATTTCAAATGTAATAAATAACACACGTATTTCTTATTACAAAAATGATCCATTATTATAATGTGACAGATGAAAAACACTCCAAATGGTGGCTACTTTGAGATTCAAATTCAGGTATATGTAAGACTGATTTGAAGCTGCAACTCCAATACTTTGGCCACCTGATGCAAAGAGCTGACTCATTTGAAAAGACCTGATGCTGGGAAAGATTGAAGGCAGGAGTAGAAGGGGACTATGGAGGATGAGATGGCTGGATGGCATCATCGACTCAATGGACATGAGTTTGGGTAAACTCCAGGAGTTGGTGACAGACAGGGAGGCCTGGTGTGCTGCAGTCCATGGGGCTGCAAAGAGTCAGACACAACTGAGCAACTGAACCGAAGACTCAAGAGCCCCACATATTTTTTCTGTACTTCATTTTCTTTCTTTTGCTTAGCTAAGAAAAAGGACATCAGGTGGAAACTTCAACTTCTGAAACTCTAGTTAGTAGAAAAAAAGAGCTTCTTGAGGAGTGATACAATTAGGGCCGTGTCAGAATNGACTGAGTGACTGAACTGAACTGAACTGATACTTCCATGTTACAGTTTTTCTAATGTTGCATTATCAACACTGTGACAATGGTACACAGTCAACACTGAGCCCAGAGTTACAGTTCTTCCTGAAGGTGATCAGTTTCATCCAGATCTTGTTATCTTTTAAGAATTATTCTACATAATGATAGTTATGTTACTATATATTTTATGTATACGACCGTGCATCTACCCCTGCTTTGTACTCTGTTTTTTCAGCTATCTTGGGAACTTCCTTAAGTTACATTACATATAGAAGTTCTATTACATATAGACCTATGTCATGCTTCTTAATGTCTGCCTGTGATTCCATCTCACAATTTTAAAGAATGTTGTTTTGTCCATTCATATGCATAATAGAGTAAATGACTTCGGGGTTAAAAAATATCAATGGGAACATTTTTTCCCAGTCTCTCGTGATGCATGCTTGACCAAGGTGAGGAAAAAGGGCTTTTAGCCAGAAGCTCATCACTAATGGGAGAGCTGGCACATGTTCATCCCTTCCTGATGCTACGGGACATTGAATGCTACATGTACATGGATATGGCTGGGCATCTGTGAAACATGTTCTTTCCTTCTCAAAATGAGTGAAATGATATTATTCAGTAAGATGAGGACAATATTTTTAGATGAGAGATACATTTTTATGAAATGAAAGGATATCTCTAAATTAAAGACTAATTTACAAGAATTTGTATTATATAGAAAATTATAGATACAAAATAGCTTTCAGAATGGAATGCAGATTTCTCATAGGTTTGGAACCAAAATAACAGAGATAAAGCTATTATTGTAGTTTGACTTCCTCTTTCCTTCTATGTTCTAAGTTAAGAATAATTCACCACTGAAGTATCTTTAAAGGCAAAATTTTGAAATATGAAACATTGTTAAGATTATTTTTAAGAAAGAATGCTAAATGTTTAACTGTAAGGACAATTTATACTTTATAGCTTAAATATATTTACATTCAATCAGGAAAATGATTAAATAACACCCAGGAATTCAACCAGAACTAATACATCATGAAAAAGTTTGTTTTACTATCTCTTAGCACATTGTTATATGGAGTGACAAAGTAGACCTCACTATAAAGCAAAGGAAAGGAAATTTTATTTTTTCTATTGAGTCATATATAACGTTCCTTGTGATCCCCCCCCCACACATATAAAAATCAGAAAAAAATGTCTATATATCTCATATTTTTCTACCATTTACTCATCAACTTAACAAGAATTATGTCAAGTAGAAAAATATAAAATTTTAATATTTGTGTATTTCTCTATTTTTTCTCCCCAATAATTCTCTCTCCTCCAAAGAATAAAATGTGCTTTGTGATCTTTATAGTGACATAATACCACACTTTATTCATAGTAGAATTTAACAGTAATATTGCCTTCTTTTATAACTTTAAGTTCTTCCTGACTTCTAGGAAGAAATCTTTGCCAATTCAGAGCACAGATCCTTAAGACATTATTTCTGTCTTCATTTATTCTCTCTGTCTGATTTCATTACTCAAACACCTAAAATAGAAAAATGAAATTATTTAAACAGAAGGAACCTTGAGATGGCCAAACACAACTCTCTCAACGTTGTACTACTGATAGTTATCACTTATTGAACTATTTTGTACCAAGCACTGTCCTGAGAAATTTTCCTATGTCATTTAATGTGATAGATAAAATATAATTATTTCCAATTAATGGTGAGGAGAAAATGGAGTGGTTCATATATGTTAATTACATTGATTAAGCTCACTGGAAGAACTAGTTAATCTTGTCTACTCAGAACAGACAAGTCATCCCTACTTTCAGTTAGTGTAAACTGAGTTGAGGCTGATCCTGCCCTGACTCCAGGGAAAGAAATCTGCCCAAGGCCAGAAAGATTAACTGATTCAAGCATTAACTCCTAACCTAAATTGGGCCAGCTGAGTAAACCCCAGGCCCATGAGGTTTGCTTTGAGACAAGAGATACCCTCACTCTGGGGAGATTGCTAAACTGGCAAGGTATATAAACTTGGAGCTCGTGGTGACCCTTTTGCCTTGGTGCAAGGAAAAATCAAAAGTAATGAGACAAATTCCTAGTGACATGGGTATGCCTGAAGTCTGAGCTACTTCTGGATCTAGAGTTACATAAATGAACTGTGATAGCAGTGTGAGGACAGGTTGGAAAAGAATTTCCAACACACAGCAGCTCAGAAGGGAGTGAGTTTATTAAGAAAAAAGAGCAGAGATAAAGTGGGTTCTGCAAGAGCAGCAGGCTGACCTCCTGACAGACCAGGGAGAGTCAACAGATTTTGTGGGTTAGTAGCCAATTTTTATTGGAAAAGGCAATGGCACCCCACTCCAGTACTCTTGCCTAGAAAATCCCATGGATGGAGGAGCCTGGTGGGCTACAGTCCATGGGGTTGCACAGAGTCAGACACGACTGAGCGACTTCACTTTGACTTTTCACTTTCATGCATTGGAGAAGGAAATGGCAACCCACTCCAGTGTTCTTGCCTGGAGAATCCCAGGGACGGGGGAACCTGGTGGGCTGCTGTCTATGGGGTCGCACAGAGTCGGGCAGCGACTTAGCTCCAGTAGCAGCAGGAGACAATCTTTATAGCCTCAAGACAAAGCAATTCCTGCTAGAAGGATAGCATCGGCTGATTGGTTAGGGTGCTATGGCTTTAGCACCCGGGTGGGCATTTTTGCCTATAACATGGGTAAGGAAGCCCGTTGATGATGANAGCGACTTAGCTCCAGTAGCAGCAGGAGACAATCTTTATAGCCTCAAGACAAAGCAATTCCTGCTAGAAGGATAGCATCGGCTGATTGGTTAGGGTGCTATGGCTTTAGCACCCGGGTGGGCATTTTTGCCTATAACATGGGTAAGGAAGCCCGTTGATGATGATCAGGGCAGCTTTGGCAGTGGTTACAAAGGGGCGCAGTCAACTGCGGGGCTGACTTGGTTCTGGTTTCCACTTCTGTGGTCTTGGTACACAGCCCTCACGGGCCTCACGCCTGTGGCCTTGGGGCAGGACTCAACATGAACAAATTCCTTTTTTTAAGTCTGTTGGTTTGGCTCTGTCTTTTGCACTGGAATGAGTGAAGAATTTCAGCATCATTGTGCCGATACATGGCTCAATCAAAAATTAAACCCAGGTTTCCCTCTCTGATCCCTTTACAAACAGTACTGGGGTTTGATTTAATCTATTGCTACCTCTAAAGAACTGGAACAAACTGGATTTAGACACAGAAGGTAATTTAGCCATAGAAGGTGACCCAGAATCATACCTGAAGTCAAAACTTTATACGGAAATAATTTAGTAAGGACATGCCACTAACAAGAGAAGGGGAACCCAGGGCAGAATAGAAGAAGCCAAACAAGGGAGAGGTTTTGGGCAAAGCCCCAGTCTCAACCTGATTTCTGAGGGACTCAGAAGTATAAATTGTTGTCAGTGGCTAAGTGTGTCCGGCTCTTTGTGACCCATGGACTACAGTATGCCAGACTTCCCTGTCCTACACTATCTCCTGGAATCTGATCCAATTCATGCCCATTGAGTTGGTGGTGCTATCTAACCATCTAATTCTCTGGTTCCCCCTTCTCCTTTTGCCTTCAACCTTTCCCAGTACCAGGGTCTTTTTCAAAGAGTCAGAAGTATAATTTTCACTGTGGTTTATCCAGCTGGGCTTCTAAATTAGGTTCCCGTCACCCTCTGACAAATAGGTGACCCCAAGTGGAGGGAACATATATTCTGAAGAACTTCTTCTCTCTGCATATGTTGGAGACAGAGCTCTGGGAACCCAGGGGCACCCTCTGAAAGGCTATTATAGGAAGTAAATCTGAATTAGAAGAGCTTTTCTTGACTATTTTCAATGATCAGCTTCTCTGGAATAGGTTCCTAGTTCAGTCAAAACTATAAGATGGTCTCAGTAAGTCTATGTGAATTTGAAGCACAACTTGTTTCCTTGTCATCTTGTAACATTCCCTAATCCAAGGACAGGAACTTCTCCAAGTCGATGACTTTCTCATATTTATTTTGGTACCAGAGATCATTTTCCCCCTCACAAAACTTGGACCCCACCAAATACACTTAACTTTATTCAGCATGAATTTTTTCACATTTACAGTAGGGAAAGTAATAGAGCCATGAAAATTATATTAAAATTACATGATACAATGCATTATCACAATACCTTGTGCTGAACTATTTGCATGTTGTAGAAAATATAGGCTGGATTTAGTCCTTGAAAAAAATTCCTATGTTGGAGCCATAATCCTCAGTATCTCAGAATGTGGCTTTACTTGGAGACAGAATCTTTAAAGAGGCAATTAAGTTAAAATGAGGCCCCTTAGGCTTATCCTTAGCCGAATCTGACCGGTGTCCTTATAAGGAGAGAGACACCAGGGATGCTGGTTTGCAGAAGAAATACTATGAGAGGACACAGTAAAAATTCATCCAACTCCAAGCCAAGAACAGAGGCCTCAGAAGAAATCTGGTGGGGCAATACTTTGATCTTGGAAGTCTAGCCTCTGGTAAGTTGAGAAAACAAATCTGTGTTGTTGAAACAATCAGGTCTGTGCTACTTTAACAGAAGCCCTGGCAAACAGATTCACATGTATGTCAAAGCTGTCCCTTCCTTAGTTTCTTGTTCCACTGATCCATCATTCCTATGTGTGTATAAGTAGAGGGCTGTATCATGAAAAAAAAAAGATGTGTCTTCCTCACAGAGTTTTGGGCCTACAGAGTTGAGCTTTCCAAAACAAACCCTAGAAGAGAATAAAATAGTTATTTTTTTTTCCAGCAGAAAATTTTAAATAGACTCATATTCTACATTCCTTGACACAAATATCAGCATGAAGGAAATTATTCCCTGGAACCATGATAATGTAAACATGAGGATCAGATGGAATAAAATCAGGACCCGGAGTCCATTTTCATTTATGTTCAGAGCATTAGTAAAGGATGGGATAAAAGTAAATGTGAAATCTCCCTTTGGTCTCTAGGGGTTAATTTTGGTTCACCAACTCTATAAAAGCCACTTAGGAACACCAAGTACTTAATAGAACCTAAACAATCTCTCCTCATCTAGTCTATAATTCTGAAAAATGAATCTAGAAAACCAAAGCTGTAAATCTCTTTACAGCTGCCTTGGTGGCTCAGACGATAAAGAACTTGCCTATAATGCAGGAGACCTGGGTTTGATCCCTGGG
>SJYX01019909.1:0-12467 GCA_006410675.1 Oreotragus oreotragus
TCTCAGGAGTCTTCTCATCCTCTGTCATCCCCTTTTCCTCCTGCCCCCAATCCCTCCCAGCATCATAGTCTTTTCCAATAGTCAAAGACACACTATTCAGTGTTTTCTTCTTTTTCTCTTTTTAAGTGCTCTATAATTTTGATATTTCCTCCCATATTTCCTCCCTTGAGTCCCAGTTAAATTGTTCAAATTAAATAAGTATCTGATTCAGACTAAAGATTTGCCATTTGGGGCATGCCTAATGACTTCCATCTTCATTTCACATATTAAGTTTATGAGACAAAGTCTTCTTATAATTATGATTATGCTTTTAATTTTTTCATTTCCCACTCATTTTTTTGTAATAATGGAAATATGTAATACTATTTTCACAAATGAACAAATTGCAGGGTAGTGACAAAGATGGTGATGCTTCAAAAACTGAACTTTTATCTCATGGGCAGCACCACCATAAAATGAACAACAAAGCAATGTTCATTCATAGTTTGATGTAAGAGATTTCCGGTGACATAGAGCAGGAAGGTAGGAGCATCAATGAATTAAGTACAAATGTCCAGATTGTTTGGATTTCAAGCAAAGCAATATTAAGAACTGCCTTGGCTCTCATTTTCTCAAGGATACCCAGTATTTCATTAAAAATATTAACTTGGCTTTAAGAATTAAAACAAGATTCACTGGCTTCTGTTGATTAGTCTTTTTCAATTGTTTCCATTATGAACTTTTTCTACCTTAATTTAAGCTTGCATCTGCTGTACTTTCGTAAGTCTCTTAACTGATCTCCTAATCTCTTTATTTACTTATTCATTCATTTATTCCCACTCTCTGAATTTCCCAAGATTTTATATTTATCTCTTGACTCCCTTTTCTTCCCAATTTAAAATTTTTTTCAGTATAATCATTCTCCTTTTCAAAATAGTTTTTGCAGATGAATTTATAGAACTTAATAAAAGGATTTCTTATACTATCAGGAAAAACTAAGATGCAAACCAATGTTATTCTCCTTGATACAACCTTATTTGTAAAACTATAGGTCACCGTTCGGCTTCTATTTGGTGACGTATACTTTGTGCCATTAGCCAGTCTGGAAAGTGTGAATGGGATAATATATCCTGTCATTATGGATGTTCATTACTAGTGATTTCCTCTGGTTTCATTTCTAATGATTTATACTCCTAGATAAAGAAACTATGTAAAGCATTTTAACCACTTCAATTTCCTATTCAGAGGGCAATAAATGGTACCATCCCCCTCTTCCCAAGACAAAGAAACACAGTATTTCAGTACAGAAAGCCTCATCTTGATACATATGTGCACAGGATATCAGCGCCTGTTAAAAACATCTTATCTTTGGGACCAAGGAGGCCCCATCTAGAGGGTGACTGAGCACCTTGGCCTTGACATCCTGGCCGAGCTGGCTGAGCTGCATAGACTGGCTTAGTTCTAGAACCTCACCACAGATGATCATTCCCATGGTGAGTCTTTTAAATACCTTCTAGTAAAGGATCAAGCTTGTCCTTTAAAAAAATATGGCAAATTGAAAATCAAACCCCACAAATTTAGTTTATTTCACACAGAACAAAATAAAAGTATGAAATCTTTGTTTTGGGTCTAGAGGATTAGTTCTACAGTCAAGATGAAAACTTTCAATTATCTACTCCCACTGATATTTTGTGAAGGATACTTCATTTTTTTCTCTTTTTTTTTTTATGTATGGCAAAACCAATACAATATTGTAAAGTAATTAACCTCCAATTAAAACAAATAAATTTATATTACAAAAATAAAATAAAATAATCTCAACACACTAGGAAAAACAGAAAAGCTCAGTCACTGCACTGTTTTTGTTTTTTCTTCATTAAATTTCATCTTCCTTCCTCATTCTGTATTCTGATCTTTTATTCTGTAAAAGATTTATTCTGATTCTGATCTTACCAGCTTCGTTCCCAGTTTTATCATTCCCAACTGATCATATTCTGCAAAGTTTCACTTTAAGCTTAACCTGACACCACATGTTTTATAGAATTTGGATGAACTCTAAAGAGAGACTCGATTTTCAACTTGTTCTACATGGGGGTCCATTGAGACATATTAAGGAATGGTTCCTAATGTAAAAGCAGTTATATGAAGACAAAATTTTGAACCCATACCACTATTTTGAGCAAAGCAACTCCCCTATAACCTAATTTATGGATTTTATCTTGAGGTTCTATTTTAAGAAAGCATAGCATATCCTAAAAAGTAAGTTTGAAAATCAATGACTGTCATTCTTCAGTTTATATGGCATGGCAGAAAGAGAAACAGTATTTTTCCCAGTATCACAAAAGTAGTTATAATAAGTAGCAAATTCTAACTCCCTGGTATGGGACCTTTCCGTGATTCCTCAGCACCAGTTCCATCATTCCATATACAGTACCCAGACATTCAACAAGAAAAATCTGAAATCTATGATCAGGTATCAGTTTGAAGAATGAGGACAATCCTGTGAACAACAGAAAAGATCAGAAACAGAGTTTAAGAATTTCTGTCCAAACAAGCAGAGCTAAAGAAATGTCAAACTAAGGTACCAGAAGAAAACAGAAAGTGATTCAAGATACAAAGCCAAGATTAGCTTCAAGAGAGCTGTTTTATGATATGATAAAAGGGATAGGATACAAAATCCAATGAGGAACCTGGAATTCACATTCAAAATCCAACCCTACACACACACACACACACACACACACACAAATGCGGAAAAGGATGAAAAGCAAACCTATAAAAAATAAACAGTTCAATACCAGCAATACAATAATGTCCCATCTTTGAGACCAGGATCAAGATGAGCTCTGTGTTCCAATCTTGTTCGGAAACCTAAAGCAGTGGAAATTATTCCTTCGTTAGGTAGAGAGCCAGAGAGAAACAGGATTCACCCTTGGACTGCCAGGTGGTCGGAAGGTAGGGATCTGGTGTATGCTGGATACGATAATTAGTCACAAGAGCAGAGAACATCATGTTTCCAGCAAGAGCAGAGATCATCCCTGGAGAATAATAAGTGCCTTCATTAAATCAAAACACAATAGCTTTGATTTCCACATCTTGGCCCCAGTCAATGATTTTCTTACTTACAGTGAGACAGGCCAACTCACTTTCAAAATCAGTTTTGAAAAGCTGAGAAGCTGCTAATAGTATCTAAAATATTCATAGCTCAGGGCTACTTCAGACGATGCCAGACTACCTGTTCCCAACGAAGGACAGTGAGTGAATAGCAGAGAATGTATGCTTACTATGGACAAGAAATATAATTTACCCAGGGCTGAATATTCTGCAACAATTTGGCAAAGTCATTTTCTTAAGGTGAATTAATTTCCTCAATTTTGCTTGGCTTTTATTGCCTTCTCAAAATTCAGACACATAATATCAAACAGATGGCTTGAACCAGTGAATAAATAAGTCATAAAAGGGTTTTGTATACTTCATTGTTCTGGTTTATGGCAACACACAGCAATCAAGCTCTGTTGAAACCTGGATAAAATTGCTAGTTTCACTTTGTTTGAGTTCCAGATGATCTGGAAGAAATAAAACTTCTCCAGGAGCAAGTGTTCTTGGAATGCCTTCTTCATGTAATTTGCCCAAGAAATCAATTCACCCTTTCTGAGGTTTTCCAAGCTATAGCTTTAGAAAAAAACTAAGAGGATGATAGTTTTATCATTGTTCACCCAGATCAAAAATGTTACCCGGTTAGTTACAGAGATACCATGGAGATTTTTCAAGAGATAGAGTAGGGAGTGAGGGTATAAACACAACGGAGAAGTTGTGTGGACACTGCAAATATAGAGCTCAAACCAATAAAAATATGCACTGAGAATCCATCAGTACAGACAGTCCTCCCAGAGGGCAACAGATCACATTCAAGTAACCTTAGACAAGCGATTTTATTTCCTCATCTTTCCACTCTAAGAACTAGATTTTACATTAAATTGTCAACCATGGTCTTTTCTTACAACTAGCTAACTGACCAGGTTCTCTATTAAGATTTTTATGAGAATAACAGAAGACTGAGACACAGACCCATACTATATATGAAGCTATATGAAATAACCAGTTAGATAACATAGTGAATTATCTGATATTAGGGAAATGTGATGATGATGGTAACCAGGACAAGTAATGTTCCATCCAAAGGGACAGATGCTGCTTCACTTCAGCCAATGCTGCTATGTGTATTTTGCCAGACCCTGGTGACTCAGAGGTTAAAGCACCTGCCTGCAATGTGGGAGACCTGGGTTCGACCCCTGGGTCGGGAAGTTTCCCTGGAGAAGGAAATGGCAACCCACTCCAGTACTCTTGCCTGGAGAATCCCAAGGACGGAGGAGCCTGGTGGGCTTCAGTTCNCTCAGAGGTTAAAGCACCTGCCTGCAATGTGGGAGACCTGGGTTCGACCCCTGGGTCGGGAAGTTTCCCTGGAGAAGGAAATGGCAACCCACTCCAGTACTCTTGCCTGGAGAATCCCAAGGACGGAGGAGCCTGGTGGGCTTCAGTTCATGGGGTCGCAAGGAGTCGGACATGACTGAGTGACTTCATTTTTCACTTTCACTTTCTAATTTGTCAAAGAGAATCTTTTCCAGATTCAGTTAGGTTAAGATAAGATAAAACCTGATAGACAATCTTTATTCATAAACTGTCCAAAATGCAATCTGAAACTTATGATGACTGAGCTCTGAGAAGCTAAATGCACCAATGAGTATCTAAATCAGAGGAAACCTGAATGGTTACCTAGTTTGACAAGTCTCTTAACAAAGGAATCCAACTGTAGTGCAATGCACTATCCCTAACAAACTGGTTTGTTTAACCACTGCTTATACACCATGAAGGAAACTTTGCTGCTGAATCTATGAAATGCTTAGGTATATACTCAAGATAATTCCTCTGAAGAACACGGACCACTATCATGGCCCCTAGTCTACTTAAACCTAATGAGCTGAGACCAGAAAATTGTTGGATTCAATCTGTGCCCCCTGGAAAGATATTGGGTGCTATCTCGCTACCTGAAAAATGGTCACTAAAAGAAGTTCTCATCGAAAACTCTGTAGTAAAAAGTATATTACAGTTTGTGAAAGTGAAAATGAAGCCGCTCAGTCGTGTCCAGCTCTTTGTGACCCCATGGACTGTAGCCCACTAGGCTCTTCCATCCATGGGATTCTCCAGGTAAGAATACTGGAGTGGGTTGCCATTTCCTTCTCCAGGGGATCTTCCCAACCCAGGGATCAAACCCAGGTCTCCTGCATTGCAGGCAGATACTTTAACCTCCGAGCCACCAGGGAAGCCCTACAATTTGTATGGTACGTTATAAATGTTATGTACACTAAATATCAAAATAGTTACTTAAATATGTTACAAATGAAATTATTTATAAAACAAACATATAGACATAGAAAAAACAAACTAGTGGGGAGGGGGATAAATTAGGAATTTGAGATTAGCAGATACACGCTTAGACAAGCAAGAAGGTCTTACTGGATAGCACAAATAACTATACTCAGTATCCTGTAATAACCTATAATGAAAAGAATAAGAAAAGAATATGTATGTACTGATATATCTGAATCACTCTGCTGTACATCAGAAACTAACACAACATTGTAAATCAATCCACTTCAATAAAAACTTTTAAAAATTAAGAAGTTATTTAATGCAATACATGAATTGTATCCTGAACAACAACAACAAAAGAGAAGTTAGTGGAAAGACCAGTAAAAGTCAAATAAAATCTGTATTTTAATTAATAGTTTGTTCTATTGTTAACTCTGTATTTGAGATAAATATATAATGGTTATGTAAGATGCTCCCTGGTGACTCAGATGGTAAAGAGTAATGTAAAAGACCCAGTTTCGATCCCTGTTCCAGGAAGATCCCCTGGAGGAGGGCATGTCAACCCCCTCCAATATCCTTGCTTGGGGAATTCCATGGAGAGAGAAGCCTGGTAGGCTACTACATGGGGTTACATAGAGTCAGACACGACTGAGCAACTATCACTTTCACTTTAACGTTCAGTTCAGTTCAGTCACTCAGTCATGTCCGACTCTTTGCAATCCCATGAATCGCAGCATGCCAGGCCTCCCTGTCCATCACCAACTCCTGGAGTTCACTCAAACTCATGTCCATCGAGTTGGTGATGCCATCCAGCCATCTCATCCTCTGTAGTCCCCTTCTCCTCCTGCCCCCAATCCCTCCCAGCATCAGAGTCTGTGAATATGAATGAGGGTTATATGGGATTTTTGTAATATATTTGCAACTTTCCTGAAATCTATTTGTATTGGTTCCACAATACAAAATAAAGTATACATTTTTATTTATTTTTAGCTGCAAGTGCCATGTGAATATGGCACTTATTAAAGGAAAAGTTAATGAAAACAAAACTAATTTGGTGTGGAAGCAAGAGTCTGCTCCAATAAGACAACCAGAGCTATTAATTGCCAACCAAATATTGGCAGCTACAAACCAATCAGGTTGGTAAATTTAAAAGACCACAGTATGGATTTAAAGCTTTACCAATCACTATCCAAAAGGTTTGTTAGGTTATTTACTTTCTTTAGTTCACCCACAAATGATGCAATGCCTATTATTTGTTAAGAACTGACGCTAGTGGTAACGAACCCACCTGCCAATGCACGAGATTAAGAGATTCGGGTGTCGATCCCTGGGTTGGGAAGATTCCCCAGTAGGAGGATGTAGTAACCCACTCCAGTATTCTAGCCTGGAGAATCTCATGGACAGAGGACCTTGGTGGGCTATAGTCCATAGAGTTGCAAAGAGCTGGACACAACTGAAATGTCTAAGCACTCATGGAGTTTCTGGGGGATTCTGGCTGACCTAAACATAGTTCTTGCTCTCATGGAGCTAACTGTACAACTAAGGGACACAGACTTTGAACTAACAAGCATACAAGTCAATTTCTATGAAAACCAACCCTAAATCAACCAGACAGCCCATAGTCCAAAATAGTGTGTGTACATACAAAATCTGAAAGAAAAATTAAAATAGACTATGCTTGTCTTAATTATACTTTTTACACTGATATATACTCCACAAGATGAGTAGCAAATTTTGCAGTGGATCACCCATTTTATCTCATGAGCTTTCCTTATCTCAATTTTTTCACTACTGTGTAGTCTCAGTTCTGCAGAACAGTCATGCAACTCCATTCTCTGGGTAGTTAGGGAATCTTTCCCCTTGAGCTTTCTGTTATAGGGAGGGAGGGAAGAGAAGGGAAGAATGAAAAAGAAAAATAATAATATCTTTTGTATCCCACATCCCGAGCTATCTTTCCAAGTTTTGTTTTGTTTTGGTATATCACTGTTATCACCTACTTTAAATTGGTTTATCCTTTCTGTATTGTACGTTATCACTAGAAAGTGAAGTCTCTCAGTTGTGCCCGACTCTTTGCAACCCCATGGACTGTAGCCTACCAGGCTCCTCTGTTGATGGGATTTTCCAGGCAAGAATACTGGAGTGGGTTGCCATTTCCTTATAAGCTGTTAAAAACCATTTTTGGAAAATAGAGGTTGGTTCAAATTGGAAAATAATAGAAGGTGTCACTTTCTCTATTGCATGTCTGCTGCCGCTGCTGCTAAGGCACTTCAGTTGTGTCTGACTCTGTGCGACCCCATAGACAGCAGCCCACCAGGCTCCCCCATCCCTGGGATTCTCCAGGCAAGAACACTGGAGTGGGCTGCCATTTCCTTCTCCATGTCTCCTGCATGTCTCCTGGACCTGCTCTAACAAAATACCATAATCAGTATAGTTTAAATTTCATTATGTCACAGCTCTTTTAGACAGGTCTAAGTCCAAAATCAAGGGTAGGTATAGACATTATCTCTCTGGAAGCTCTGAGAAGAACCCCTCCCCTATCTCCTTAGCTCTGGTAGTTGCCAGCAATCTTTGCTGTTCTTGGCTTGTGGCTACATCACTCCAGTTTCTGTCTCCATGTTCACAGGGTCAACTACCATCCGTGTGTGTCTCTAACTCCGCATCTCTACATTCAGAACTTCTTTGTCCTTTCTTTCATATTAGGGGCCACCCTAAGCCAATATGACTTTAATTTGATTACATCTGCCAAGATTCTATTTCCAATAAGATTACATTCATAGTACAGGAAATTAGGACTTGAAAAAAATCTTTTTTTTTTTTTTAGGAGGACACAATTCAATTCACAATGTTTGCCTACTCAAGAGTACATGGCAACCATCACAGGCTTTCAATTTTCAATGCTTTTTGCTAAGAATAAAATTTTCATTTTGGTATCATTCAACATTCATTTAACCACACTGAAAGAGAGCTCTTATTTAGAATGTTTTGATATAGCACAGTGAAGTGAAAATTGTAGTGGACTTGGAGGCAGAAAAATTGGGGTTTCTATCTCAATTTCCTACTTACCATTCTAAGGACCATAAAATGTAAACCATATGTCAGCTGAGTTAAATTTGGCCTGAACCCCAATTCTACCCCCTGTTAAAGTCCAAAGCCCTCCCCTCACATTCATGGATTCCCAGTTGCTTAGTTCCTCAGGTTTCTCTCCAAGTCAGCATCTTGGCTTCACGCTTGTTCCTCCAGTGCTGCGCACAACAATCTGATGGCTGTCAGGGAAAATTGTGAAAGACTTTGAAATGGGCAAAATAGTCTCTGAGTGGCCTATAACCCTTCTGGGTTATCTGTACCTTTCTGGTCTTCAAGCTATTTCATGACTCCATAACTTGTAGGAAAATGATAGTAATATATATAAATGGTTCCTATCCATTAAAATACAAATGCCTTTTGACCAGTGGAGATGTAATTCATAGCCCTTCTCCACTGGAAGAAGCTAGATTTGTACCTATTCATAAAATAGTTTCAGTAATCCCAGCTGATTTTATATCAATAAATGCAGATCCTTTGAATATTCCTTTGTACTGCTTATAATATTTTATTTGTTCTTACAATTACTGAGATATAAGATATCTGACACAAGTTTAATTTTATAGTTAATGATTTTACTTTGCTTAAAACTTATTTTATATTGGAGCAGAACCAGTAACAATGTTGTGATCATTTAAGGTGGACAGCAAAGGGACTCAGCCATACATGTGTATCCATTCTCTCCCAAACTTCCCTCCCATCCAGGCTGCCACATGACATTGAGCAGAGTTCCCTGTGCTATACCGTAGGACCTTGTTGGTTACCCATTTTAAATATAGGAAAGTGTACACGTCCATCCAAAACTTTCTATCTCTTCCCCACATATCTTCCCCCTCCAGCAACCATAAGTTTCTTCTCTAAGTCTGTGAGTCCCTTTCTGTTTCATAAATAAATTCATCTGTACAGTTTCTTTTTAGATTCCATATATAAGGGATGTCATACAATATTTCTCCTCTGTCTGACTTAGTTGATTTTACTTTGTTAAAAATTATCGTTGGGACTTTCCTAGTGGAACAGTGGTTAAGACCCCATGTTTCCACTACGAGGGAGCACAGGTTTGATCCCTGGTTGGGAAACTAAGATTTCACATACCATGCAGCATAGCCCCCCCTCTCAAAAAAATTATCATTGAACAAGGCAGAGTTTAAGACTTGCACTTCAAAATATATATGCCTCAAGATTTTCAAGGATTTGGTAAGTTTTCTAAAACCTGGTAGTAGGCATTACAGGCGAAGACCTTTGTCTTTCTCTATGATTCCATATCTCCCTTACATCCTCTCCTTCTGGCTCTCTTAACTTGAAAAATATTCTTCCACAATCTACACAGGGTTTCACCCACATTCATATCCTGGAGGTTCAGTAACCATTCCAAATGGTCTTTAAAAAATCATACTCTTATCCAAAATAGGTCTCCCTGCAAGAATTTACAAATAGTTGATTAAAGCATAAATTTTCTTTTTTCCATCATGGAAATGTGTACAAACTTTCTGAGCCTTAATCATTCCATAAGCCAAATAGTGCTTATCACAATATCTCAAGCATCACATAAGATTTAAATATGATAGTATATATTCAACAGAAAGGCACACAGCATAGAGACAGAGAGAGGAGTTCCAATACATTTTAGCTGAACCTGAAACCACTTTGATAAACTACAACTGAAATACAGAGTTGGTCTAAAGATAACAGTTACAATTTTCTTAAAGGTCTCTGACATGGATCATTCTTTAGTTGTCAGTAACCTGAATAAGAGGAGGTAATATTCCATAGTCATCCTCAAACTGTAATAGGAACTGTTCACAAAAGGAATTCTTTCCCTCCTGCTCTCTGCCAACCAACGCTGGTCTGAGAGAGGTACTGACTGATAATGTTTTCTATTGGTTATATACTGTTATGAAAAAAATCCCTCCTTCCATGATTTACTCTGAAACCAAGTATTACTTATTTGCCCCCGTTAAACTAAAGAGACTTCATTGGACTGTGGGGAGAAACAGGAAGAAGGGACCTCAGAGATTTCATATGTGAGTGACTTTGCAGTGGATTTCTATTCTGAATCCAGAATCTCATGCTAGACCGGCGCCTACTCCTCAGGTTGAATTACACTTCTATCATTTACTAACTGTTCTTCCTGGGAGTCTCCTCAATCTCACTACCTTCATCTGTAGAAGTGTACCATTAGTTTTCATTCACCTTCTACTTGCTCATCTTCCAGTGTTATCCTCAGCTAAACATTTCATATTTGAAGAAAGACCAAAACCTGGAGGTCAAGAGAAGTGCCAGGAGACAGGTTACTTTGATTAGAGAGCTGCAAAGAAAGGACAAGGGAGGGGGACATTTTCCAAAACTCAGAAAGGAAACTTTCCATTGGTTTGAGATCTATAACCCTTTAATGCAATTCAGGAATGCTGTCCACAGAGCTTTCTTCCTGGGATCCACTTTATGATGATGTTTGGTCTAAGATTCTTAGCAACCCCATGGACTGCAGCCTACCAGGCTCCTCTGTCCATGGGATTTTCCAGGCAAGAGTACTGGAGTGGGGTGCCATTGCTTTCTCCTGGTCTAAGATTAACACCCAGCAAAGACCCATATTTAGCAACCTTTTCACAACCAATCAACTCTTAACCAAATGTTACTCATTTGGTTTATTTATATACATATAAATATACATATATTTATACATATACATATAAATATACATATATACATACATATAACCAAATGAGCAATATTTGGTTATATGTATATAAAAGAAGAACAGAACACTGAATATTCAGGAAGTGCATATAAGCACATTTTGAGAAAAGTACTGTTAAAAGCAGGGACTTTGTGGCCAAGCTAACACTTGGAGTTAATCACAGATCTATTATTAATTAATGTTTGATGATGGAAATTTATATAAATCTCTGAATATTAATTTGCTTATCTGTAAAATGATGTAATGGATTCTGTCTATAACATTTTTGTGCAAAGGATACTATTTAAATATCACCTCCATGGAAATTTAATTCCCAGGCCAACTAGATACTTACTTTCACCCAGCACCTTATTATTTCATAGTATATGAATTCAAAATTCTATACTTATATTTACATGTATGTACATATGCATATATTTTTGCTAATTTGATTATTTATTTGTTTACACATGAATATTACTTAGGTCTTCCATTAAACTATGAGTTCTATTTGAGAACTGATTTTGATTTTGCTCATCTCTCTGTTCCTAGAATTAGATACATTGTGGATGCTCTGCAATCCTTTGTATAATTAATAATTTAGTTCTTTTTATGAACATTAGTTTAAAGGTTTAAAAATCATGTACTATCATCAGAGTTCAAGTATAATATAAACAGTAAAACTATGAACTCTTCAACAGAGGGTAAGAAATTTTGTAAAGAAAAACTAAGAAAAGTTTCAAGCAGAAAGGCTAAGGCTAAGGCTAAGTCATTTCAGTCGTGTCCGACTCTGTGCGACCCTATAGACAGCAGCCCACCAGACTTCCCTGTCCCTGGGATTCTCCAGGCAAGAACACTGGAGTGGGTTGCCATTTCCTTCTCCAATGCATGAAAATGAAAAGTGGAAGTGAAGTCGCTCAGTCATGTCTGACCCTCAGTGACCCCATGGACTGCAGCCTACCAGGCTCCTCCGTCCATGAGATTTTCCAGGCAAGAGTACTAGTGTGGGGTGCCATTGCCTTCTCTGAAACAAAATAAATAATCATGTTTCAAGGTTGCCATAGCAAAATGTTCTGCCCTAAAATGAAGTTTGGACTCTTTTAATAAAATCATGGTCTAGCGGTTTTCTCTACTTTCCTCAATTTAAGTCTGAATTTGGTAATAAGGAGTTCATGATCTGGGACACAGTCAGCTCCTGATCTTGTTTTTTTTTTGACTGTATAGAGCTTCTCCATCTTTGGCTGCAAAGAATATAATCAATCTGATTTTGGTGTTGACCATCTGGTGATGTCCATGTGTAGGGTCTTCTCTTGTGTTGTTGGAAGAGGGTGTTTGCTATGACCAGTGCATTTTCTTGGCAAAA